>CM076580.1:1475870717-1475975245 GCA_034641835.2 Pinus albicaulis
AACACAGGTTAGTATCTAAACCTTCAAAACAAGATACTCAAGCACATTCCAAATACATGAAGGGAGACATAAGATCCCAAAGGATTCTTATAGAATCCATAAAGGACTCTTTCATCCCTATGTATCAAAACTAGAATCTTCAAAAGAAATATATGAAAAATTGGTGGATTTTTTCTCAGATTTGGGAGAATTAATGTTTGATAGAGGAATGAATATAGTGGTACTGAATTCTCTACCGGAAGTATGGGAAATTTCACTTCAAGTATCTATGGGAAGAAATAAGCAACACCATCCCATGATCTATGGTATCTATTAAAGATAAAAGAGATGAGGTTAAAAGCTAAAGTTGATATATGATCAAATGAAGAGAATCAAACCTATGCTGCCATGTCAAGTAGAAAGGGAAGATTTGGTATTTGGTTTGCAGAAGAAAATAAGAAACAAGGATAAATTTTGATGTTATGGATGTAATAAAATTGGGCACTATAAGAAATATTGTCCCAAATATAATAAGGACAAGAGGAAAAAGGAAGAAGCCCATGTCACCATAAAAATAGAAGAACTGTATTCATAGAAACCTAAGAAAGAAGAAGTGAAAGATATCTATTATTAGTGAGATAAGATTACCCTTTAAGAGGTATCTATATATTGTAAAATATTGTGGTAGATACATCACTTTATAATTGGCATCATGATGTAAGCATTAAAGTAGGACTAATTTTCATGGGAGGATGTCTGAAAACATTTATGTGACACCTATGCTCTGAGATAAAAGTGACTCCTTAGAACCTCACTAAAAACAATATTCATAGAAGGTAGTCATCAATATCAGGGGTCATCATTCAATAATCAATATGGAAAATATGTGTTGACATTTTGGATTCACTAATTAAAAAGTTAGCAAAAGGTTTCATCGAGAACTCTAACTTGCATAATTATAGGATTAGGATATGATGACATACTAATTAAGTAGGTAGAGGGAATAAAACTCTTTGTTCTAATGAAACTTGTTGTAGGATGAATCAAAGGGAAAAAGATGACTTATATATATATATATATATATATATATATATATATATATATATATTCTAACACTAGATTTTGTGAAGTCATGTCATATGGTTATAGGTAGTATACTTCTATCTTTAGAAGTATAATCAAAGAAAGTAAAAACTCTTCCAATGCACAAGTTTCCACACCATATGAAATCAACATAATATGTCCTCATATGGATGAGATGATTATGTATTAACAAGGATTTGCACATTGGAATTTCCTAGGAATGAAATAAATTTGTGTGGAGAAATAAAGGGAAGAGATCATGAGAAAATCAACCATGATTAGAGGCAGTCAAATCCAAAGAAAGCCAAGAAGAATTGACTGGAAAATATCCTGGGAAGATATGTAGACTCTGATAGAAGTCTAGATGATCAGGAGTTCATAATTGTTTCTCAAAATTCAAATTTATAGGATTGGGTTGAAACTAGGATGGTTGCGTAGATATTGTCTTCCTGATTCTGGCACCGCAAACGGTTCGAAAAACCGATGTCATATGAGGGAGATTTCATGTTCTGATTGAAATGCCAAATAGGTAAAATTGTGACAGTTTGACCAAGTTTGACTAGGATGCACAGTCAGCAAAAAGGGAATATTTCAAGGAATATTCCTTTCTCAGAATCAATCATAGGTTGACAAGTGTCTAATTCCTATTGGTTAATTTTTCAATTGGTTGTACGGGGTTTTGGGGGACCAATCACAGGGTGCCATGTGGCTAGCATTGAGGCTACCACGTGTCCCTATAATGGAGAGATAAAATTTTTGTGGAGTCCACAAGAATCAACCACAGGACCTCTGGAAGAGCATGAAGACACCATACCACCTGAGCCACATGATGTTACTTAACCTCTATATCTGCGGGTTCCATTTAAATTTTGTTGTATTCACATATGGGGGTTGGAACCGCCGACAGTCCCAACCCGCCAGCAGTTCTATTGGTGTTATCACATGGCAAACATAAAATATCCACCATCGCAGTTAGCCTAACCTGTAGTCTCCACCAAAACTGTCATGTTAAACTTATCACATTGCAACAATTAATCGTCGTCAACTCTCCGCATGGTCTCCACTAACCTTAGCATTCAAACCGGAGTTTTGAAACTTCCCACCGAAGTTCCGCCTTGGGTTCTGCTAACCGTTGTGTTAGCCGTGAGGTTTGGGGTTGGCATGTGGCCACCCAAACCACCGATGTCTAATGCCACATTTTAAAACTGCGGATATTTGTAACACGCCTAAAAATTGGCAGGATTCACTATTTTAACTCCAAATAAGTGGAGTTCTCCACTTTTAGTGGAGATTTTCTAGGTGTAACTGGGAAAAAGAGTAGGAGACTCAATTTTTTCCCATTCTGAGTGAATGAAAATTCATTTTTGACTAATTGGAGCATTTGGAGCCATTAGTGTAGATAAAACAACCATTAGAGCACTATAAATACATTTAATTGCAAAATTTTTAGCATAATGAAAGTTGGACATGCCATTGGGAGCTGGACCAGCAGATGTAGCCCAGGAGGGGTGAACTAATTCATTATGCCTGCTATGTAAATTTCATGTGGTGAATTATTTCTCTATTTTACACTATTTTTCAGTGTTATCTTAGATTTTTTTATGCTTCTAATTCACTAAAAATCATCTACAATTCATGGTTAAAATCCTCAATCCTTAAGCAAACTAATGAGAAAAGTATGCACATGTTTATAAACTGAAAAGACACTTAGCACAACAAAACTAATACAGTCATTTCATATCACTTGAAAACATGGAGACCCTTGGAGATACATATCTTTAGGAGATGCGTCCATCTGAAAATAAAGGATGTCGATGCCTACAATAATATGTCATGGTGAAAGATCATCACTAAGGTAACTTTTGATTTTAAAGTTCATATTTATAATCAATTAATATTTGATGAGCTTATGCAGGGTTTCCAAAGGGAATTATATGTCTTTCACAGGTGTACAACCATATGGCAGGATGAAAGATCCTTGGAAGAAGTATGGTTCGAAAGAAAGAAGCATGATATGAAGTTAGACCAGATGAAAAATTGACGGATCACTTTCTAACAAAAATGAAAAGTGATGGATGATTTGTGCCCTAATGAAGAGATCCCAAATATGAATACTCCTCAACAAAAAATAAATTCATGTAATCAAAGAAAGGAGTTCTTTATGAATAACTTAGTGTTTTCAGCATTGCTGCTGCAGGTCCCTGATTAAGAGGGAACCTGGTAATAATTTTCTTACTTGTTAAAATTTGAAGCAAGTCCCTAAGATCCTAGACAATTCCTTGGCTAAGAGGAAGCTTGCAAGCAAGTCCCTAGGAGCCTGGACAAGTACTTGGATAAAAAGGAGATTCAGAACATTCCTTTATAGGAATGGGTATGTCCTCCCTACTTAAGAGGGGGAGATAGACATGTTATTATGGTCTTCACCTAGGAAGACGAAATGGAGGATTGGGTAAGCATATGGAATCTGATACTCTTTTAGGGGATGTATTAGTGCATCCAAGTAAAGAATAGTCATGGAATGATGGATATTCTTTGAGTATTATCTATCCTGGTAAGAATAGTCCTATGAGGTCATACTCGGTGAACACTCGTGTGGAGTATGTACCTTGGAGGCAATGATAATCGTGGAATGATCGATATTCTTTGAGGATTATCTATCCTGGTAAGAATAGTCCTTGTTAGGGTCTCGTGATTTGGCTGATTGGCAAGCCAAATGATAGTGTAACATCAAACCAATCTTTGGAGCCCAAGGACCTAGCATTCCTGGACTCATAGAGGGCTCTCTCTATTTGTGTAAGGGATATCTGTGTGTTTGCTTATTGTGTTTTGATTTTAGGCTAGTTATGAAGTAGGTTTTCTGGTTTTGGTTTTTAGGTTGTGAGGGGTGAAACTGATCAAAGATATAAGATAGGTAAAAAGATGTCAGATCCACTGGGCTATGGGGTCGAAAAGGTCAAGAAAGCTATCAGACGGTGATATAAGGTTGTTGAAGGGCCGATTTGATTCAAGGTAGAAAGGATCTTTGGGAAAAATGGAGTAAGATGGACATCAAGTTTGTGAACAACAAAGGATTTCAAGCATAACTAGTTTAATAGCTGACATAAACATGGTAGGGAAAACCATTGATCATGAGAAATGTAACTATAAGCTAATCAATACATAGAAATAAACATTCAAGCCATGCATAGAGATATATAACTCTCTAACTTTGGGAAATGGCTATCAGACTTTGGGGAAATACACTTAATACAGACAAAAAACTCAAATCACTATGCCGGAATGCCTAAACACAGTACTTCAAGTTATTGGGCACTTTGAAAACAAGATTGCATAGTCTTAGACAAAGGGCAAGATCAGAACAAGACCTCTTTGGTTCAACAAATGACAATCTAATCAGTCAAAGAGAAATTTCATGGATGGAGCTATGGCTAGCCATGAGTAAGCAGGGCATACTGTAAATCATACTTAGCATGCATAAAACCATGAATGAAACAAGCAACAATATCCTTAAGTTATTAAATAGCAATCAAGAATTCTTTAATGTGACTAATAATTAAGAAAACATGGAAGCTATGAAGAAACAAGAAATTTGAGGTGCCTCCAAGGGCATGTCTCAAATTTGTTCTTTATTGTCCTATAGCAAGCAAGAACATGGATTTATGAATGAAAACTAGGAAACAAAACAAAGAGAGAGACACTATACCATTCTACCAAGTCATGGAATCCAACAACAATCCTCTTTCATCATCCAAGAACATTCAAGAGACTATCCAAAAGCATGAGACAAGTATTTCTTCCAAAGCTTATATGACCATATATTGCTTCTATTCATCAATTTCAGCCTTGTTTACAATGAAAGCCTTTGGAATATATAGGCCTAAGTGAGGAAAACCTCTTAGTTCAACTTGCAATCTCATTGGCCTATCCAAAATATCTTATTTTGTCCTTGAGGCTTTGCAAAGCCCAAGGCACAAAATATCTCATAAAATATCTAAAAAATGCTAAAAGAGGGAAATAAATTTACTTTTCATAACCACTCATGTACAAAAATAGCTAAACGCACATGAGGAAAAAGCAGTTTTGAAAGGTTCAATTTTTACAAAAATACTCAAAAAATACATCAGCAAAAGGTCCCCTGACTTTCCGGCAACTTTTGGAAGCCTTCCCGATGTCGAAATGAGGCCCGTGATGGCTCGTTGGAAAGCTATGAATGTATACTTTCTGTAAAAACTTGAATGTTCCCAATTTGATTCCTATAAGTCCTCAAAAAATAAGCCTGTGTGTAAAAACCAAAAAAAAATAGGCCTTGCTGATATGTGGGCAGAGTGTCGAAAAAGTGAGTGTTTTTGGCATCTTTGGGGGACCAAAACAACTTCAAATGCTCTGAAAATTTCTGAGTAGATGCCCTTGAATTTAATGCATCCAATGGTACCACTCTCAATAGTTGAGGATGCTTCAAACTAAAATGGCGGCGCCCATGATTTTATGCAATTAGGCCCAAAAATGTCGAAAAACAAGAACATGTCAAAATTTGCTCAATTTTGGTGAGAAAGTCCCTCAAGGATTTTTAGAAACATGTCTAGAAGCTCGGGCCAAAATTCCAAGCCTAAAGGTTTCTTTCTCTTTTATTCTCACCGGACACCCTCTTTGGGCAGTTTTGAGCTTTTCTTGGTTTTATTCTTTGTTGTTTGGCATTCTAGCTTTGGTGAAGAAGTCATGGCCCCTTGCCTAGGAGAGGCAGATAGCACATGCTTCGGAGAATGCCCTTCATGATCCATGTTTTGTATTGTCTTGCCCTCATCATTGCTTGCTTGAGGGCTGCCTTGTTTGTCTTTGTCACTACCTTCTTTATGACTATCATGCTCTTTCCCTTCATTGTTTTGTGCTTCATCACCCTTATGTTTATTGCTGTGTTCGCTGCCATAATGTTCCCTTTCAATGTGGAAAACTACCACCAAGCTCTGCAAAAATACTTGAATAGTGCACAGTCCTTGCTTTAACACCAAAATTAAATTTATAAGCAATTTGGCATGAACCCTGTATGCCCTGTAGTGAAAGTTTTCCAAAGAAATTAAAAATGTCCTTGCTGGGTAACTTTGATTACAAAAAGCAGATACAATGCCCAACAATCATTAATATCTAAATAGTACAAGACATGATGGATGTAACCACATGTCATTCTGTAAATACAAGTGTGGCATGGCCATAATGCTAACACTACCTAGAACTGAAATGAAATCATACTTGACAAACTAAATTCAAACTTCACAGCAGAAGGCATTATTTTAACAAATCCGGCATGAACATGTACAAAAATTCTAGCTCAAAAGTTACATCCTATTCCACCACAGGAACTGCTTCAAAACCTTACCAGCACATGTGCTACTTCGTTGCGATTCAGTCTTCATTAGCAAGAAACTCCCTAGAGTAAAAAATCTGGGGCATGCTGATCATACACGTCCAGTGAATGCATATCCATTGCATACATTCTATCAAGCCACAGGTTATTTGAATAACCAAATTTATAGGATGAAGCATCAACCATTTTGTCATGCCAAGTAAATGCTCCATTCACAATTATTTACATCCCAGTTGGGATTGTGCTATGAAGAGGATGGTCATCAAAAAGACTTGTTACCAAAGAGTGCTTAGAATGAGAACAATCTGATAAAGAAAGTGATGCTACTCTGTGCCACACTTCAACCAGATATCTCATGTCTCTACCTACTGTAGTTCCAAAGGAGTGCAATCCCTTTACAATGTTCAAAACCTCTTGGATGAGGTTCCTCTCTTTTAGTTTTATGGCTTCCAAAGGTCTTCCATCACATTTGATGCTCCTCTATCCATTTTGACTCTCAAACTCAGCTGATTTTTTAGCAGCCCTTTCAAGAATGGTGTCTGGCATTCCTGCAAGTCGGGCAACATTCACACCATAACTCTTCAGGCATGTATCCTGAGCCAGTTTATAAAGAAATTTCACCTCCTCCAAACCTCCAATTTGTGTGCCAACCTTAGTTGTCTCATAGCACAGAAGGATTTTCAAATTTGCACATTAATCATCCTTTCTTTCACTGTGTCTCTCTTTTATTTTGACAAAGTCCTCATCCATCTCATCACTATCTCTCTGATTTTGGAGACTGCAAACCTTTACTTTTTCATAACACAAAATACCTCCTTCAATTTTGACAAAGCCTCATCCTCTAATCACTATTTCTCACTATTGATTTAGCAAACAAGGGGTGCTTTGAAACCACTATTAAGATATCTTTTCAAACTATTTTGAAGGACCTTTACAAACTCTGCCTCTCTAATTTTGGAGAGTGCACAAATTCTTCATTATCTCACAGCATAAAAGACCTCCTTTAATTGGACCAAGCTTTATCCCTCTTACCATTGTTTCCTCTTTGATTTAGCAAAAAAATTGCTTTCAACACCAGTGCTTTATGTATTTCACAACTTCAATTTCAAATTATGATTGTTCATGTTTTAATCACTGTTTTCTTTGTGGTTAAAACAACAAAGGGACTGATTTAAAACATTGCTTCAAATGCTCCTTCAAACTGATCATGAAGCCCTTCACAAACTTTGTTTTTCTTCTATAGGTTTGTGAAAATCCTTGACCATTTCATATCACAAAAATACCTCTTTTTAAGCTGACAAAACCCTCATCTCTTATTCATTGTTTCTCTATGTTTATTTGAAACAAAATGGGAATTATTTGAAGTCATTGTTTCTTTGATCATGACAAACATGGTATGTTTAAAAAACAAGATATGTTTCTTCCTTTTACTGTCTCTAAACAAACTTTCAAACTTTCAACAAGCCTCTAAAAAAATAACTTTCTTCCTCCAATAAATCACTGTCTTGTCCTCCTTTATGCCAAACAACAAGTTTTGGTCAAATAAAAAATAAACAGTCAATTGATTACTGTGTTTGGGCAATGGAGTGAGAAGAATACCTTAAAAATGCTTAAGGGCCCTTTTTTATTGGTTGAGCAGCTCTCAAAAGAGTTTTTGAAGGTTTTTAGGTGAGTTTGTGACCGGTGCTACAAGCGCGCCACGCGCCGCTATATGCATGTCGTGCATCAATAGGGAACCTTTGTATTTTCTCTCCCAGGCACGCCGCGCAACTTTTCAAACGCACCGCACACTTTGAAGCCCATTTTGGAGGCCTTCCTGGTGTCGAAATTGGGCGTGAGATGGCTCGTTGGAAAGAATTGGAAGTATAATTTCCATAAAAACTTGAATTTTTTCATTTGGTGTCCATTTGGTTGTTCAAAAATTGATTTTCCCAACACTGGTAAAAAATGGTGAATCCTGGTGCAGAAATGCATAGTGCTGTTTGTAGGCCACTTTTGGATGCCTTCCTGGTGTCTGAATTGGGCCCGAGATGGCTCGCTGGAAATATATGGAAGTATAATTTCCAAATATTCTTTATTTCTTTCATTTTGTGTCCATTTTGGTGTTAAAAAATTGACTGTCCCAGCACTGGTAAAAAATGGTGAATGTTGGTGCAGAAAAACATAGTGTTGATTGCATGCTACTTTTGGATGCCTTCCTGTTGTCGGAATTTGGCCCGATATGGCTCATTGGAAAGCTATGGAAGTATAATTTCCAAATATGCTTTAGGGTTTTCATTTGGTATCAATTTGGTAGTTCAAAATTTTACTGTCCCAACACTGGTCAAAATGGTGAATCCTGGTGCAGAAATTCTCCCGTGACATCTGTATTTTTTACATTTCTCACAAACAATGATATGTGTGTAGAAAATGAAGGAGGTTTTTCTTCTTGAACCTATGAGGGACAAAAAAATCTCTCACTTTTGTAAATTTCATCTCTTTGTGGTCAGAAACTCATTTTGAAACAAACTGCTTGGGTGCTCCTTAACCTCTGTCTTTTGCAACCTTTGTCATATTGAATGGAATACTCCTCAAAATGATGCGGTAATCTATATTTTATGAGGTAATAAGTTCTATAAACCATGATTAAAAACTCTATTTATGAATCAAGGAAATAATTCACCTTTAAAACCACCGATGTAGCCCTTTAGAACCATAATGCCTACATTGTTTTATAAAATGAAAAGGTCATAAGATACTGCCATTTTGTCCTTTCAAAATCTGTTGTCTATGAAAGTGGCCATAAGGACTCTGTTATGCTTGATTTGTGTATAATGGGAGATTATTACAAAATATTGTTTCAGCCATTACAAATGGTCTTTTAGACCTATCATGAAGCTTTCCTATTTATCTGCTAATGGAGGTCATGATTGATTTTCTGCTTGTCATTTTGGATATCCTCAAACAATGGTGGGCCCTCTACTGATTTATGAAGGAGGCCTATGTTTGATAACTGTCATGTGTCTTATAAAAACTTAGTCTTTCATTTGATGGGGACATTCTTTGACTGAAATTGAAACACTGTTTTATCACACCTTTGGCCTTATGAATGAGTTGATTTGCTGTGTAAAGTTTTTTGAGGAGCTGGTCCTTTATTTCTTTGTGAAGGAGGTCTGCAACCTCAAAACTGGAATCCAAAATCAATTCTAGTTTGATTTCATCAGAGTCCATTCTAGTGCTAATTTTCTTATTAGGTTTTGATGTGACCTCCCTACAACTTGCAATGGTGTATGAAAAAGTATAAACAATAGATTAACCTATTGATATGCAGATGCTTGCATGCAACACTTTTCATAACCTCTTAAGAATGTTGGCCAAAGTAATTTCCCATATTGTGATGTAAAATAGATTGAAACATTTGTTGAACCTAAATCCTTCAACAAAATTTGTTGATCCTGGCAGCAGCCTTCTTCTTTAAGATTTCTTCAGTTCATAAAAGAGACATATCTTTTTGAAGTTGTTCCAAATGTGCAGTCTTTTCCAATAGAAAAAATACTCAAGCACACTTTAAAACCTGCTGATGCATCCTTTGTTTTATCCCTTGGAAGGAGGTGGCCTACAACAGTCTTGAAATCATTTAAAAACATGTTGGCCCTCTGCTTGTTCATGAAGGAGGCCACATCATGCCTTTCTAACCATCTGCTCTTTTCCTGGAGGAGGTTATCAGCATGATGTCTTCTAACATTTTCTCTTTTGAAGGAGGTCATCATAGTCATGATATTTCATCTATTTCCAAAACTGTGTCATCTTTCCTTGAAATATATATCTCTGTTTTTTTGGACAACTTTTGACTTTTGAAATATGTACTCCTGCTCTCTTTTCATTTTAGCTCTCCATCTGCTTAATGGTGGCAAATTCCTTCAACATGAGAGACTTATTTGGACTTGTCTCTTTTCTTTTGTTCGGATACTGTTTGTCATTCACTTTGCACCCTGAAGAGGTGCAAAAACTATAACTTTGAACCTTGGGAGCTCCTTTGGTGTCTTATGGATATTTTTCCCAATATTGAGCATATTCTTTTAGACTGTGAACATGCTCATCTCTTTCTGTATTAGATCTTTGTAGAATTTCTTCCGGATTGAGACAACAAGACTTCTTAGTGGCGCGACCTAGGGGTATATCACAGTTTGTTTTTTTCAGATTAAGCGCTAATTCAGGCTGGTTGGTATTGAACAAAGAATTCTAGCTCAGGCTATTTTTGTCGAGGAAGGGACTCTCTAAAGTGCCACTACCTAACTTAGGGGCAACTTTCATTGACTCTGATTGTGTTTGACAAGAAGATCGAGGATAGGAAGGGAGACACTTTGTCAAATATTGGACAGTGAGTTTCATGAGAACCAAGGGGAAAATGATAGTAGACTAGCAAGACCAAGACAGCTATAGACAGGGATATTTTGCTGAAACAAGACATGAATTTAAAACTGAAGATTGCTCTGATTCTAGGCTGACAGGTAGGTCTAGGAAAGCAAAAAATTGTTTGGGGGTTTTCTATATGAAAAATTGACATATGGGGATCAACTTCTAGAAAACTCAGCTAGGAATCTAGTCATCAACAACAAGTGAAAAATACTGATGGCTAACAGTGGCTCCATTTGGGGAGGGTAGCTGCTTTTCAGGAGGTGTCCAGAATTGCAGATCTTTGGTTTATGAAGACTAGTGCCTTATCCATTGGCACAGATTTCATTCTTTCTTGATGCCATTTCTGAAAATTGATAGCATGATTAGCATTAAGGACATTTCTACCTACCCAGCTATATTCCCTAACATTTTTTCTTCTTTCGGGTGCATTTGGACTAGCAACCCTTTGGCATAGTATTTTTGAAAAACGACACTATCTAATGCTACACTTATATCTGCCTGGAGTTCAAATTAAACTGATGAACTCCTTTGTTTCTCTACCTATGCTAGATCGACTGTCAAGATTAAGCTGTTTGACAGGATTTTGTTCTCTAATCTAAAACATGAAATTGAAAAATGATCAAATCAGGGTTAGACAGTTTGATTTGTCATGTACTTGTGGCACAAAAGACAAGCTGCACACAAATATTATTTTGCATAAAATGAAAACTAGGCAAAAAACGGGGCTAGGATACATAATTTGTTTTTCATCCCTGCTTCCCTCTTTGGTTCTGTTTTGAGCATGTGGAACCAGTATCTTTTCCTAATATACTCTCTTTGATAAGTCAATCTTACACAATTTTGACCATCTTTTCCACTCACTAACTTATCAGCAAATAAATTTAAAACATGTTCAGCTATGATTAGGCTAGATAACTGAACAACACATTTGAGCACTAGTAGCAGCATTTAGACATGCTCGCTTTCAGCATGACTATTTTTGGGTATGGGGCTATACCATTGCTTTTAGAAACTGTCCTCTTTTCTACTTTTTACTGTTTTTGTATTTTCTTCTTTTTCACTTTTTTTTTCAAACAATCTATAACTGAAAAGATGCTCACAAGGCTGAGCTTATTTTCCATAGCTATCTATCTATCCTAATCTAACCTATACACAATACACATTCATTTAGTGAAATCTCTTTTCCAACAAAGCCAATCAAGCAGATGATTCCAAGAGGGAATTTGTTTCAATTCTTTCATGATGTTGAAGAAATAAAAAGGCCACTTCCACTTTATTTGTTTTCGGGTAGTAGTGTTTAAGTTTTTCTTCACACTTTGCAGCAAACTGTTCATGGTAGAACACACTACTCCTTCTTTAAATGTCTCTAGGAAACCAACAAAGGGGTCTTCGAATAATAGTTTGCCTAGAGTATTTGAACAATATACCTCATTTAGG
This sequence comes from Pinus albicaulis, assembly GCA_034641835.2. Taxonomy (NCBI): domain Eukaryota; kingdom Viridiplantae; phylum Streptophyta; class Pinopsida; order Pinales; family Pinaceae; genus Pinus; species Pinus albicaulis. Next base: position 1,475,882,974 of record CM076580.1, read on the forward strand.
ATTACTCCCTCCTTTACTTGACTAACCTTGGGATTCTTTTGAGAAAAAATCCCTTCTCCCTCTTTAGGATTATCTGATTTGGAAACTTCAGAAAGTAATGTTATGCTACCTTCAAGAAATCTTCGTACACCCTGATTTAGTGAGATGATTCTTGTTTGTGAGCCATTATCCTGATGAGTGGGACTATTATTTAGCACCAGGTCTTCTTCAGAAGAAATTTTAGTATCAGCATCAGTCTGTTCTGTACTTTTAGTATGAGAAATTGCATTAGTAGATAAATCAGCAGTAGAACACATATACATATATTCTTTACAAAAAGGTTTGGATGCTGGCTGTATGCTTAGGATTTCATTGGTTTCTTCTTTTGTTGAAAGGGGTGGTGTCTTTCTCTTCTTCTGGGTGGAACTATGATGTCTCTCTTCCTTTGGTGAATACTCATAAGGATGAATGTCTTTTTGAGGAAGTATTTCAACCTCAACAACAATTTGTTCTATTGTTTCTTTATGAGAAATTTCTTTAGTAGGTAAGGCAGTAGTGGATAACATCTGATCTATTTCCTCTTCAGTTAAAGGAGGAGGTATTTTCTGTTTTCTTTGGATTGGGAAAAAATTTCTTTCCATTTTTTGTGGAATTTGATCTTGTGGCTAAATGTCCTCTTGTATTTTACAAGGAAGGGTAGATGGATTATTATTTGTTTCAACCTTTTCAAAGAGCTCTTGTGGATCCTCTCTTATTTTTTGATGGATTTCATCTGGGATCAACTCTTCTTGGTCATCTTGATGGTTAGTTTGGGTAAGAAAATTATGGATCTCCTCTAAATAATCCTTAGGATGCCAATTTCATAAGTTTTCATAAATGCTTACAAGGTGTTGTATGAGGTCTTTAGATTGATCACAACAATTTTCAGCCAATGATAGAGATGGAAAATGCCCTATATAGTGTTTAAAAAATACTTTGTGGAAATCTTTCAAAGAAAACAAGATGCCAGGTTCTAGGCCTTCATACCATTCTCTTGCCTTTCCTTCTAATGTACCCATGAACATTTTCATGAGGCAGTCCTCATGCCATTCAACCTTTAACCTCCATACATGTATATGAAAATTGATGAGATGTAACAATGGGTCATCAACCTTTTCATCTCGAAAGATAGGTAGGTTTTCTATCCAATTTACGTCTTTAGGAATTTTGTGTGGGAATCCAGGGATATGTTCTCTGCTCATCGGAGCATATCTCCTTTGCGTCCTTGGATCCATATTTGTTAATCAGAAAGGGTCACTGCGTCTTTTCAATCAGTCTAAAGTTCTCTACCAGTGGAGTCTTTTGGTCTAATGAAGGTTGTGGAGTTGCCAGGTGTGGGATTTGAACTATGATGTCCACCATCAGCATGATTGGGATTGCTTAATGTATTCCTAGGAGACTTTATAAGGACTAGTGGAGTAATAGGCCTACTAGAGGCTAGTGGAGTCACCAGGTGGAACTTGGTTGTTTTTGTAAAGATGTAGCTATGGTCCACCACCAGTAACTAGGGAAAAACCAATCTGGGAATGTTTTAGGGTTTTCTGAGTTTTTTTGTAGCCTATGAGGTTTGGAAGAGTTTCCTATAACTGAATCATCATTTTTCTAAGATGGTGAAGGAGCTAGATTCTACTCTTCAAACAACACTTAAGTTTTATAAGTTTGATTGAGACTTCGAGAGTTACTAAGGAGTACTTAGATTTTCACTAACTCGGAAGGTCCCACCGTGATCACCATTATGTTAGTGAGCGGTGGGATAAGTCAATCAAATAGTATTCTTAAGGCTGCTGAAATGTTTATGGAATCTAAGTTTGTTTATCACTCAGAGTCCCACCGTGATCGCCATTATGTTAGGGTGGCGATGAGGTGGCTCAATTGGATAGTAACCTAGATTTTAGTAAAGTAGTAAGGCCTACTGGAGGCTAGTGGAGTCGCTAGGTGGATTTTTAGTTGTTTTGAGGTATATGTGTATGGTCCACCACCAGTACTGACAAAAACCAATCTAAGGGAATTTTTTGGGGTTTTTTTGAGTTTTTTATGTAGTCCTAAGGTTTGTAAGAGTGTCCTACAACTGAGTCATCATTATGCTAGGATGGTGAGACAACCAGATTCTACTCTTCTAAGTTTGACTGAGATTTTGAGAGCTCCTAAGGGATACCTAGGATGTTTTGACTCAAGGTCCCACTGTGATCTCCATTATGTTAGGGTCCCGTGATTTGGCTAATTGGTAAGCCAAATGACAGTGTAACATCAAACCAATCTTTGGAGCCCAAGGACCTAGCCTTCCTAGACTCAGAGAGGGCTCTCTCTATATGTGTAAGGGATATCTATGTGTTTGCTTATTGCATTATGATTTTAGGCTAGTTATGAAGTAGGTTTTTTGGTTTTGGTTTTTAGGTTGTGAGGGGTGAAACTGATCAAAGATATCAGATAGGTAAAAAGATGTCAGATCAACTGGGCTATGGGGTCGAAAATCTCAAGAAAGCTATCATATGGTGATCCAAGGTTGTTGAATGGCCGATTTGATTCGAGGTAGAAAGGATCTTTGGGAAAAATGGAGTAAGATGGACATCAAGTTTGTGAACAACAAAGGATTTCAAGCATAACTAGTTTAGTATCTGACATAAACATGGTAGGGAAAACCATTGATCATGAGAAATGTAACTATAAGATAATCAATACATAGAAATAAACATTCAAGCCATGCATAGAGATATATAACTCTCTAACTTTGGGAAATGGCTATCATAATTTGGTGAAATACACTTAAGATAGACAAACAACTCAAATCACTATGCCAGAACGCCTAAACACAGTACTTCAAGTTATTGGGCACTTTGAAAATAAGATTGCATAGTCTTAGGCAAAGGGCAAGATCAGAAGAAGACCTCCTTGGTTCAACAAATGACAATCTAATCATTCAAAGAGAAATTTCATGGATGGAGCTATGGCTATCCATGAGTAAGTAGGGCATACCGTAAATCATACTTAGCATACATAAAACCATGAATGAAACAAGCAACAATATCCTTAAGTCATTAAAGAGCAATCAAGTGTTGGAAAAATACTTAGAGGGGGGGGGGGGGGGGGTGACTCAGTATTTAGGATTTACTCAACATCTTTTTACTTTTTCATTCTTTAATAACCCATACGTTACTTTACTGAACCAGACTCGCGTATATACGCGGATACCCTTTACTGAACTCGTGTATGCACAGAGATATTAATAAACAACCAATTCTTCACTTAGATCCTTGCATGTATTCATTTATCAGATGTTTATATAGCAGTAGACATGTGTAGTAATAATATAATGAAAAATCACACAAAAGCATCACACATAAACACCATGATTTTTAGGTGGAAACCCAAGTCGGGAGAAAACCACTGCTGCCATTGTCTCAGCCTTCAATATTTTATTATAGAGAAAAACTTCTTACAATCATGTACTGGTGCAGACTTATACCAACACGCAGGCACCCACCTGCAGAAGGCTACAACCTTCTCTCGTTTACCAACCTCACCTGGAAGGGAGCTTCAACCCCCTGCTCTCGTTTACCAGTCTCACGTAGAAGGGAGCTACTACCCCCTGATATTAGCACCAGCTTCTGCTGACAGAAAGCTTCTATTATCAGACTGAAGGCTTCAACCCTCAGATCCACTGCAGACCACGTTTCATCAATTTTCAAACTGGATCCAACAGCTCCAACACAACCCTTCACTCTTCAACAAACATACTTTGCCCAATGCTACAAACAGAACAGTGAACCTACTGAAACAAGAATATCAGAGTTAACCCAGACTTCAGAACAGACCTTCAGAACCACATTCAACTTTGAGCATTCATCAGTTTAGATATGATACGTGCTTTTCTTTAGATGGATCTGCGTATATACGCGCTTTCACTGAGGACAACTTGCGTATGCATTCATGCAACTTTTCAAGAAAACCCTAACAGGTCATACGCGCCTTTGTTGAAATAGATCCGCGTATATACGCACCTTCAGTGAAACGAACCTGCGTATAGATCTATAAAAGATAAAATTTGTAGAACAGACCAGATCTATGAACTTACCCAGATTTCTTCAACTTCTGTTAACGGATTTGCGCCAGGTCTTCATCACTTCTTTTGAGATCATCCAAGAGTTTTTCCATTTCAAGATCTAGAGATCTTGAACCTTCATTATGTTCATCGATACATTCTAGAATCAGATCTATGAATTAAGAGAAAAGTTCCACCATGCAGATATACTTCAGAGTGAGTATTCATTAAAGCCCAGACACATGCACACCCATTGCACAATGAAATTCTTCTCCTTATATAGATTTAGCCTTTTTCAATACCATGAGTCAAAACCACACTACTTCCGATGGTATTCCTGGACGGGACCACATAGACAACCCACCGCTCGATACAATGGGTCAATACCATGGTAATGCCCCTTAGTATTCTAATTTTGGAGCGCTAAAGCCCATACGCGACTTGGCACGTACTTTTCCACGTGCATACGTGACTTCCCTTAAGCTAACCCGCGTATTACTTGTGACATACATTTTCATCATTCCTTTCATCATTACATCTGAGTAGCTTTGTAAGCACATCATATCACATAATTACATCTTTACCAAGTCCATCAAGTTAGGAATAACTTCATCAAGAAGGTTGCCATCCTCTTCATCAAGTGGGTTGCCATCAAGGACAACACATTGCATCATATTGCCAACAATCTCCCCCTTTAGACTTGATGGCAAACCATGATGGTGTTTGATCACCACAACAGAATCTCCCCTTATTCAAACACCAAACACCATGTCTCTCCCCCTTTGACATCAAGGAAAAAGGGTGGATCAAAACCATCACAAAGTAATTCTCCTTCATCAAAGCACTATAGATCTGAAGTGCACTGAAGTTATCATGCTCCTCCTGAATTCATGTTGAAAGTTCAAACATATTTGTCAATGAAGTACATGACTCTATGACCTTCCTATGACCAAGGACTCATACTTACATCAAGGATCCAACCAAGTGGATTTACATATGAGACGCAAATACCCAACCAAGAGGGTTTACACAATTTGACTCAAGTCCTTACATGACTGAATATTACAAATTTACATCACAGGTCTCATCCATGACCTTTTCATCAAATTACAAATGTGATCTTTTATGACCAATACCAAAAAGATCTCAAGAGAGAGATCATATTATAGAACCAACATAATGCCAACAATGGATTATACTCAGCAAGGCCAATGCTTCCCCTAAAAATGTGCATTCAAGCATCTTTTCTATATGACCAAGGCTCCCCCTTTGCTTGTGTATCCTGAACACTTTCAATCAACAAATCATCAAGGCATCTTCACCCAAAATCAGAGAATGAAATAGAATATAAGAGCTGAAATATCAATAGTGACTCCAAACAGTATCAGAGATACCAAACAGCACTGCAGCTGAGCTGAATAATGCTGACCCCAAACAAAAATTGCCAGCAACCAACCATACGCGGCTTTATGTGATTAAACTCGCGTATATACGCGACTATGTTTCAGGAAACCCACGTATACAATTTAATCTTTTGAATTTAATCAGATCTGATCTTCTGAGAGGCAGAAACAACACCCAACTTCTATCTGAGATATTCGAATGCTTCCCTGGGCAGATTTTTGGTAAAGATATCAGCAGCTTGTTCTTTGGAGGGAACATACTCCAACTTCACCTTTTGTTCAAGCACTTGTTCACGTAAGAAGTGATACTTGATGGGTATGTGCTTGGTCTTCGAATGCATAACATGATTCTTTGAGATACTGATGGCACTTGTATTATCACACATAATGGAGATAGGAGAAGTACATTTGATTTGAAAATCTCCCAAGGTTTGCATCATCCAAAGGAGTTGAGTGCAACAAGATGCGGCAGCCACATATTCTGCTTCAGCAGTAGATAAGGCAATAGAACTTTGCTTCTTAATGAACCAAGATACCAACCGAGGCCCCATATAGAATGCACCACCACTAGTGCTTTTTCAATCATCAACATTTCCAGCCCAATCTGCATCAGAGTAAGCATGAAGAGTAAGATCAGCATTCTTTGGATACCATAGTCCAAAGTCTTGAGTTCCTTGCAGATATTTGAATATTCTTTTGACAGCCTGAAGATTAGACTCTTTTGGATTAGCTTGGAATCATCCAACAATCCCAACAGCATGCATAATGTCCGGTCTAGTCCCGGTGAGATAAAGTAGACTTCCTGTCATTGATCTGTATTCTGGTTGATTCACCATGGGAGAATCATCTTGAGAACTGAGATTGCATCCGGTTATCATTGGTGTGCTTACAGGCTTGCATTCTTCCATGCCATACTTCTTCAAAATTTTCTTAAGATATTTTTCTTGTGATAGGAACATGCCATCTGTAGTTTGATGCACTTGCAAGCCAAGAAAGAATGTTAGTTCCCCAAGTAAAGACATCTCAAATTCTTGCTGCATAACAGAAGCAAATTTTTGACTCAAGGATTCTTCATTACTCCCAAAAATGATATCATCAACATATACAATCACAATCAAAAGTTTTTCATGTTCAATTTTTGTGTATAAGTTGCTATCAGCAGACCCCTTTGAAAATCCTTGTTGATGGATATATTTGTCAAGACGATAGTACCATGCCCTTGGAGCTTGTTTGAGACCATATAGAGCCTTTTTAAGTTTAAAAACAATATTCTTATCATTTCCCAAAATGAATCCCTCTGGTTGTTCTATATAAACTTCTTCTTCAAGATCACCATTGAGGAAAGCAGATTTGACATACATTTGATAGACTTTGATTTGTTGAGAACTTGAAAAAGCAAGAAACATTCTTATGGCTTCAAGTCTAGCTACAGGAGCAAAAGTTTCTTCAAAGTCTATACCTTCTTGTTGAGTGTACCCTTTGCAAACAAATCTGGCTTTGTTTCTTATAACATCCCCATTTTCATTTAACTTGTTCTTGAATATCCATTTGGTTCCAATGACATTTTTATCATGTGGTCTTGGTACCAATTCCCAAGTGTGATTCTTTTCAATTTGATCAAGCTCTTCATTCATGGCTTGAATCCAACATTCATCTTTGCTAGCTTGATTGACATTTTGAGGTTCAATTATGGACAGGTATGCCAAATAGCTAGAAGATCCCACAAGAGTCCTCATTGTTTGTACACCTGATTCCTTGTTTCCCAAAATTTGAGATTCAGGATGATTCTTTTGAACATATCTGGATGGAGCTTTCTCTGATAAATTATCTTCAGGTTCTTCATTGGATCCACTGTCTATATCATTTCAATTTGATGTAGAAGGACAAAAATCACCATCATCTTCTTCTGTTGGTTGTTTTTCTTCTTTAGGAGCTGTAGGAGACTCATCAATGACAACATCAATACATTCAACAATCTTTCGAAGCCTTTTATTGTAACATTTGTATGCTCTGCTTGTAGATGAGTAACCAAGAAGTATCCCTTCATCTGATCTAGGTTCAAACTTGCCAAGATTTTCATCATTATTTTTGATAAAGCATTTACTTCCTAAAATTCTAAAATGCTTTACAGAGGGAGAATTACCATACCAGAGTTCATATGGAGTTTTGTCACTATTTACTCGAACATGTGCCTTGTTGAGAATATTTGCTGCTGTATGTGCTGCTTCTCCCCAGAACATGTCAGGAGTTCCAGAATCATCAAGCATAGCTCTAGCCATTTGTTGAATTGTTCTATTCATACTTTCTGCTACGCCATTTTGTTGTGGAGTGCCTGCTACAGAGAACTGTCTCTTTATGCCATGTTGTTCACAAAATTCAAAAAATTCATTTGATGTATATTCTCCTCCTCGATCAGATCTAAGACATTTGATTTTTAGATCCAATTCATTTTCAACCAGTGCTTTGAAGATCTGAAATTTCTCAAATGCTTCATCTTTGTGTTTAAGCAACCCAATCCAACACATTCTAGAGAAATCATCAATAAATAATATATAGTATTCTTCTCCACGTCGTGACTTTTTCCTCATAGGTCCACAAATGTCAGTATGAACAAGTTCAAGAGGCCTACTTGATGATCCTTCTTTGGCATTAAATTGTACTCTGGTCTGCTTACCAAATTGACAGGATTTGCATATGATACTTTCTGGTAGAGTAATATTGGGAAGACCACGAACAGCTTGAAGTCTGCTTGCTTTGTTGATTTGAGAGAAGCTTAGATGCCCCAGCCTTCTATGCCATAGCCAATTTTCTAAAGATTTGCTCAAGTAACATTGATCTTTGCAGTTCTTCAATACATATACATTGCTTGGAGTTCTTTTCCCTTTTATAATAGTTCTACCTATATCCAGATCACGAACCACACATTCTTTTGAATTGAAGACAACTTTTGTACCTTGATCACACATTTGACTTACACTTAATAGGTTATGCCTTAATCCATCCACATACATGACATCATTAGCCTTCACCTTTTCTTTTAGAAACATGGACCCTTTTCCTTTAATTACAGCAGGATTATCATTTCCAAATGTAACTTTCTTTTCCTTTTCTAGAGCATTATATGAAAGAAGTTTGCTTTTGTCACCTGTCATGTGTCTTGAGCACCCACTATCAATGTACCATTGATTTTCTTCACCTTCTGCAAATAACGCTATTCCGCAATTTTCAACCTGTAATTCCTTCTTTTTCCATACTTTGGAACTTGAAGGAAAATGTTGTTTTGGCTGGACTTTGCTCCTGCATTCAGATTCTTCATGGCCAAATTTATTGCAATAAGCACATTCAACTTCGTTTTGAAGAGGAGAAAAATTGTTATAGGTGTTCCTTTTTGGTTCAAAATCCATCCTTTTCTTTCTTGCTTCTCTTGTCATGATGGTTTTATATGCAACACATTGAACAGCTTTATGACCAAAATTGTGACATGAGAAACATTGTCCATTGAAGTAGAGATTTCTGCGATCATGAAATCTTCTATTTGAGTTTACCTGTTGATTGTTGCTTCTTTGAGATATATCCCTGTTAGTGTTCCTTGTATCGTGAAGATCATGCTTTACCTGTGAAGATTCTTTATTCCCTCGTTGAGTGGCTGAATGTAGTAAGCCAGTTGTAGATGCTTTTAGATAATTTGGTGCTGAAGCCTGAGAGGATTCTCCGGTATATCCAAGACCTGTCTTAATCTGAGGAGATCGTTGAACCTTGATAATCTCATCTAAGGTTTCAGATCCTTTAGCAAATCTAAGATTCAAATTCTTTACTTTCTCATGTTCTTTTCTTAGACTTACTACTTCACACTCTAATTTTTCATTATGTTTCTTTGCTTCTTCATTTTTCCTTTTCAGAGTCTCTATGATTATTTTACTTTCTTCAAAGCATATTTTGAGTTGATTGTTTTGATCAAGAAAATCATTGTCATCTAGAGCATCCATAAAAGCATCCTTATCATCTCTAGAATTATTTTCAAATGCCATGAGAAGTCTAAGATCTTGTTCACATTCTTCCTCACTATCAGATAACCCATCACTATCTTCATTTGTATAGTAGCTTTTCTTAGTGCTAGACCTGTTCTTATTTCTTCTTGCTACTTCTTTCTCTTTATCAGATGTTTCTTTATAAGGACATTTTGCAGCATAATGACCAACTTTTCCACAATTAAAACATTTGAAAGGAAGCTTACTTTTGAATCTTCCGGTTCCTAGTTGGAGTTTTCTCACAAAGTTTGCCTCATCTTCTTCTGAGATATAACCTGACCCTTCCGGTTTTTGAACTTCTTTCCCTTTTGTAGAAACTTTAAAAACAACTTCTTTGACTTCAAATGGTCCTCCTCTCCTCATTTCGTATGCAGTCAATATGCCATGAAGTTGCACCATAGTAAGATTTTGAAGGTCCTGTTTTTCTTCAAGAGCAGAAACTTTTGACTCAAACTTGGCCGTTAGTGATCTCAAAATTTTCTCAACCAAAGTGGATTCAGTTGTTGTTTCTCCCAGATTTCTCATACGGTTTACAACATCATCAACACGTAAAAAGAAACCAGCAATATTCTCATCACTATGCATTTTTAAATTTTCATACTCAATTATGAGAGATTGAAGTTTTGCACTTTTTACCTTTGCATCACCTTCATAGCTTAGGATGATTTTGTCCCATATCTCCTTTGCTGTATTTAGCTGCATGACTTTGACAAATTCTGCTTCAGTTAGACTTCCTGTTATAGCATTGACCGCTTTTGCATTTGATTCATAATTCTTTCTTTCAGTTGGATCTGTTGGTGTAGCAGTTGGATATTGATATCCTTGTTCAACAATAGCCCATATATCTGCTCCCATAGACTGAAGATAGGATCTCATCCTTATTTTCCAGAAGATTAAATTGCTTCCGTTGAAGAGCGGAGGTTTGATAGATGCTGTTCCCTCGTGATTGCTCATCCTGCTTGATCTTCCTTCTAGCGGTTAAGCCTTTTCAGAAGGACCTCCTCTGATACCAATTGTTGGAAAAATACTGAGAGGGGGGGGGGGGGGGGGAATCAGTATTTAGGATTTACTCAGCATATTTTTACTTTTTCATTCTTTAATAACCCATATGCTACTTTACTGAATCAGACTCGCGTATATACGCGGATACCCTTTACTTAACTCGCGTATTCACAGAGATATTAATAAACAAACAATTCTTCACTTAGATCCTTGCATGTATTCATTTATTAGATGTTTATATAGCAGTAGACATGTGCAGTAATAACAGAATGAAACCTCACACAAAATCATCACACATGAACACCATGATTTTTAGGTGGAAACCCAAGTCGGGAGAAAACCACTACTGCCGTTGTCTCAGCCTTCAATATTTTATTATAGAGAAAAACTTCTTACAATCATGTACTGGTGCAGACTTATACCAACACGCAGGCACCCACCTGCAGAAGGCTACAACCTTCTCTCGTTTACCAACCTCACCTGGAAGGGAGCTTCAACCCCCTGCTCTCGTTTACCAGTCTCACGTAGAAGGGAGCTACTACCCCCTGATATTAGCACCAGCTTCTGCTGACAGAAAGCTTCTATTATCAGACTGAAGGCTTCAACCCTCAGATCCACTGCAGACCACGTTTCATCAATTTTCAAACTGGATCCAACAGCTCCAACACAACCCTTCACTCTTCAACAAACATACTTTGCCCAATGCTACAAACAGAACAGTGAACCTACTGAAACAAGAATATCAGAGTTAACCCAGACTTCAGAACAGACCTTCAGAACCACATTCAACTTTGAGCATTCATCAGTTTAGATATGATACGTGCTTTTCTTTAGATGGATCTGCGTATATACGCGCTTTCACTGAGGACAACTTGCGTATGCATTCATGCAACTTTTCAAGAAAACCCTAACAGGTCATACGCGCCTTTGTTGAAATAGATCCGCGTATATACGCACCTTCAGTGAAACGAACCTGCGTATAGATCTATAAAAGATAAAATTTGTAGAACAGACCAGATCTATGAACTTACCCAGATTTCTTCAACTTCTGTTAACGGATTTGCGCCAGGTCTTCATCACTTCTTTTGAGATCATCCAAGAGTTTTTCCATTTCAAGATCTAGAGATCTTGAACCTTCATTATGTTCATCGATACATTCTAGAATCAGATCTATGAATTAAGAGAAAAGTTCCACCATGCAGATATACTTCAGAGTGAGTATTCATTAAAGCCCAGACACATGCACACCCATTGCACAATGAAATTCTTCTCCTTATATAGATTTAGCCTTTTTCAATACCATGAGTCAAAACCACATTACTTCCGATGGTATTCCTGGACGGGACCACATAGACAACCCAGCGCTCGATACAATGGGTCAATACCATGGTAATGCCCCTTGGTATTCTAATTTTGGAGCGCTAAAGCCCATACGCGACTTGGCACGTACTTTTCCGTGTGCATACGCGACTTCCCTTAAGCTAACCCGCGTATTACTTGTGACATACATTTTCATCATTCCTTTCATCATTACATCTGAGTAGCTTTGTAAGCACATCATATCACATAATTACATCTTTACCAAGTCCATCAAGTCAGGAATAAATTCATCAAGAAGGTTGCCATCCTCTTCATCAAGTGGGTTGCCATCAAGGACAACACATTGCATCATATTGCCAACATCAAGAATTATTTAATGTGACTAAGAATGAAGAAAACATGGAAGCTATGAAGAAACAGAAAATTTGAGGTGCCTCCAAGGGCATGTCTAAAATTTTTTCTTTACTGTCCTATAGCAAGCAAGAACATGGATTTATGAATGAAAAATAGGAAACAAAATAAAGAGAGAGACACTATACCATTCTACGAAGTCATGGAATCCAACAACAATCCTCTTTCATCATCCAAGAACATCCAAGAGACTATCCAAAAGCATGAGACAAGTATTTCTTCCAAAGCTTATATGACCATATATTGCTTCTATTCATCAATTTCAGCCTTGTTTACAATGAAAGTCTTTGGAATATATAGGCCAAAGTGAGGAAAACCTCTTAGTTCAACTTGCAATCTCATTGGCCTATCCAAAATATCTTATTTTGTCCTTGAGGCTTTGCAAAGCCCAAGGCACAAAATAACTCATAAAATATCTAAAAAATGTTAAAAGAGGGAAATAAATTGACTTTTCATAACTTCTCATGTACAAAAATAGCTAAACGCACATGAGGAAAAAGCAGTTTTAAAAGGTTCAATTTTTACAAAAATACTCAAAAAATACATCAGCAAAAGGTCCCCTGACTTGCCGGCAACTTTTGGAAGCCTTCCTGATGTCGAAACGAGGCCCGTGATGGCTCGTTGGAAAGCTCTGAATGTTTATTTCTGGAAAAACTTTAATTTTCCCAATATGATGCCTACAAGTCCTCAAAAAACAGGCCTATTTGTAAAAACCCAAAAAATAGGCCTTGCTGATATGTGGGCAGAGTGTCGAAAAAGTGAGTGTTTTTTGCATCTTTGGGGGACCAAAACAACTTCAAATGCTCTGAAATTTTCTGAGTAGATGCCCCTGAATTTAATGCATCGAATGGTACCACTCTAAAGAGTTGAGGATGCTCCAAACTAAAATGGAGGCGCCCATGATTTTATGCAATTAGGCCCAAAAATGTCGAAAAACAAGAACATGTCAAAATTTGCTCAATTTTGGTGAGCAAGTCCCTCAAGGCTTTTTAGAAACATGTCTAGAAGCTCGGGACAAAATTCCTAGCCTAAATGTGTCTTTCTCTTTTTTTCTCACTGGGTGCCCTCTTTGGGCAGTTTTGAGCTTTTCTTGGTCTAATTCTTTGTTGTTTGGCATTATAGCTTTGGTGAAGAAGTCATGGGCCCTTGCCTAGGAGAGGCAGATAGCACATGCTTTGGAGAATGCCCTTAATGATCCATGTTTTGTATTTTCTTGCCCTCATCATTGCTTGCTTGAGGGCTGCCTTGTTTGTCTTTGTCACTGCCTTCTTTATGACTATCATGCTCTTTCCCTTCACTGTTTTGTGCTTCATCACCCTTATGTTTATTTTTGTGTTGGCTGCCATAATGTTCCCTTTCAATGTGGAAAAATACGACCAAGCTCTGCAAAAATACTTGAATAGCGCACAATCCTTGCTTTAACACCACAATTAAATTTATAAACAATTTGGCATGAACCCCTGTATGCCCTGTAGTGAAATTTTTCCAAAGAAATTCAAAATGCCCTTGCTGGGTAACTTTGATTACAAAAAGCAGATATAATGCCCAACAATCATTATTATCTAAATAGTACAAGACATGATGGATGTAACCACATGTCATTCTGTAAATACAAGTGTGGCATGGCCATAATGCTAACACTACCTGGAACTAAAATGAAATCATACATGACAAATTAAATTCAAACTTCATAGCAGAAGGAATTATTTTAACAAATCCTGCATGAACATGTACAAAAATGGTTCCTCAAAATTTACATCCTATTCCACCACAGGAACTGCTTCAAAACCTTACCAGCACATGTGCTACTTTGTTGCGATTCAGTCTTTATTAGCAAGAAACTCCCTGGAGTAAACAATCTGGGGCATGCTGATCATACACGTCCAGTGAATGCATATCCATTGCATACATTCTATCATGCCACAAGTTATTTGAATAACCAACATTATAGGATGAAGCATCAACCATTTTGGCATGCCAAGTAAATGCTCCATTCACAATTATTTACATCCCAATTGGAATTGTGCTATGAAGAGTATGGTCATCAAAAATACTTTTTACCAAAGAGTGCTTAGAATGAGAACAATCCAATAAAGAAAGTGATGCTACTCTATGCCACACTTCAACCAAATATCTCATGTCTATACCTGTTGTAGTTCTAGAGGAGTGCAATCCCTTTACAATGTTCAAAACCTCTTGGATGAGGTTCCTCTCTTTTATTTTTACGGCTGCCAAAGGTCTTCCATCACATTTGATGCTCCTCTATCCATTTTGACTCTCAAACTCAGCTGATTTTTTAGCAACCCTTTCAAGAATGGTGTCTGGCATTCCTGCAAGTTGGGCAACATTCACACCATAACTCTTCGGGCATGTATCCTGAGCCAGTTTATAAAGAAATGTCACCTCCTCCAAACCTCCAATTTGTGTGCCAACCTTAGTTGTCTCATAGCACAGAAGGATTTTCAAATTTGCACATTAATCATCCTTTCTTTCACTGTGTCTCTCTTTTATTTTGACAAATTCCTCATCCATCTCATCACTATCTCTCTGATTTTGGAGACTGCAAACCTTTACTTTTTCATAACACAAAAGACCTCCTTCAATTTTGACAAAGCCTCATCCTCTAATCATTGTTTCTCACTGTTGATTTAGCAAACAAGGGGTGCTTTGAAACCACTGTTAAGATATCTTTTCAAACTATTTTGAAGGACCTTTACAAACTCTACCTCTCTAATTTTGGAGACTGCACAAATTCTTCATTATCTCACAACATAAAAGACCTCCTTTAATTTGACCAAGCTTTATCCCTCTTACCACTGTTTCCTCTTTGATTTAGCAAACAAATTTCTTTCAACACCACTATTTTATGTATTTCACACCTTCAATTTGAAATGATGACTATTCATGTTTTAATCACTGTTTTCTTTATGGTTAAAACAACAAAGGGATTGATTTAAAACACTTCTTCAAATGCTCCTTCAAACTGATCATGAAGCCCTTCACAAACTATGTTTTTATTCAATAGATTTGTGCAAATCCTTGACTATTTCAGATCACAAAAAGACCTCTTTTTAAACTGAAAAAACTCTCATCTCTTATTCACTGTTTCTCTATGTTTATTTGAAACAAAAAGGGACTTATTTGAATTCATTGTTTCTTTGATCATGACAAACATGGTATGTTTAAAAAACAAGATATGTTTCTTCCTTTTACTATCTCTAAACAAACTTTCAAACTTTCAACAAGCCTCTAAACAAATAAATTTCTTCCTCCAATAAATCATTTTCTTGTCCTCCTTTATGCCAAACAACAAGTTTTGGTCAAATAAAAAACAAATAGTCAATTGATTACTGTGCTTGGGCAATGGAGTGAGAAGAATACCTTAAAAATGCTTAAGGGCCCTTTTTGATTGGTTGAGCAGCTCTCAAAAGAGTTTTTGAATGTTTTTAGGTGAGTTTTTGACCGATGCTACAGGTGCAATGCACATCAATAGGGATCCTTTGTATTTTCTCTCCCAGGCGTGCCGCGCAAATTTTCAAACGCGCCGCACACTTTGAAGCCCATTTTAGAGGCCTTGCCGGTATCGGAATCTGGTGTGAGTTGGCTTTTTGGAAAGATGTGGAATTATAATTTCCAGAAAAACTTGAATTTTTTCATTTGGTGTCCATTTTTTTGTTCAAAAATGGATTTTTCAAACACTGGTCAAAACTGGTCAATCTTGGTGCAGAAATGCATTGTGCTGTTTGTAGGCCACTTTTGGATGCCTTCCTGGTGTCAGAATTGGGACCGAGATGGCTTGTTGGAAAGCTATGGAAGTATGATTTCCAAATATTCTTGATTTTTTTAATTTGGTGTCCATTTTGGTGTTCAAAAATTGACTTTCCCAACACTGGTAAAAAATGGTGAATGCTGGTGCAGAAAAACATAGTGTTGATTGCAGGCTACTTTTGGATGCCTTCCTGTTTTCGGAATTTGGCTCGAGATGGATCGTTGGAAAGATATGGAAGTATAATTTAAAAATATTCTTGAGGGTTTTCATTCGGTATCCATTTGGTTTTTTAAAATTTGATTGTCCTAACACTGGTCAAAATGGTGAATCCTGGTGCAGAAATTCTCCCGTGACATCTGTATTTTTTACATTTCTCACAAAACATGATATGTGTGTAGAAACTGAAGGAGGTTTTTCTTCTTGAACCTATGAGGGACAAAACCTCTCTCACTTTTTTAAATTTCATCTCTTTTTTGTCAGAAACTCATTTTGAAACAAACTTCTTGGATGCTCCTTAACCTCTGTCTTTTGCAACCTTTGTCATATTGAATGGACTACTCCTCAAAATGATGCAGTAATCTATATTTTATGAGGTAGGAAGTTCTATAAACCATGATTAAAAAATATATTTTTGAATCAAGGAAATCATTCACCTTTAAAACCACCAATGTAGCCATTTAGAACCATAATGTCTACATTGTTTTATAAAATGAAAAGGTCATAAGATACTGCCATTTTGGCCTTTCAAAATCTGCTGTCTATGAAAGTGGCCATAAGGAATCTGTTATGCTTGATTTTTGTATAATGGGAGATTATTACAAAATATTGTTTTAGCCATTACAAATGGTCCTTCAGACCTATCATGAAGCTTTCCTCATTATCTACTAATGGAGGTCATGATTGATTTTCTGCTTGTCATTTTGGATATCCTCAAACAATGGTGGGCCCTCTACTTATTTATGAAGGAGGCCTATTTTTGATAACTATCATGTGTCTTCTAAAAACTCTGTCTTTCATTTGATGGGGAAATTCTTTGGCTGAAAGTGAAACATTTTTTTATCACACCTTTGGCCTTATGAATGAGTTGATTTGTTGTGTAAAGTTTTTTGAGGAGCTGGTCCTTTATTTCTTTGTGAAGGAGATCTGCAACCTCAAAAATGGAATCCAAAATCAATTCTAGTTTGATTTCATCAGAGTCCATTCCAGTGCTAATTTGATTATTAGGTTTTGATGTGACATCCCTACAACTTGCAATGGTGTATGAAAAAGTATAAACAACAGATTAACCTATTGATATGCAGATGCTTGCATGCAACACTTTTCATAACCTCTTAAGAATGCTGGCCAAAGTAATTTCCCATCTTGTGATGTAAAATAGATTGAAACATTTGTTGAACCTAAATCCTTCAACAAAATTTGTTGATCCTGGCAGCAGCCTTCTTCTTTATGATTTCTTCAGTGCATAAAAGAGACATACATTTTTGAAGTTGTTCCAAATGTGCAGTCTTTTCCAATAGAAAAAATACTCAAGCACACTTTAAAACCTGCTGATGCATCCTTTTTTTTATCCCTTGGAAGGAGGTGGCCTACAACAGTCTTGAAATCATTTAAAAACATGATGGCCCTCTGCTTTTTCATGAAGGAGGCCATATCATGCCTTTCTAACCATCTGCTCTTTTGCTAGAGGAGGTTATCAACATGATGTCTTCTAACATTTTCTCTTTTGAAGGAGGTTGTTAGCCAGCTATAAAATTTGATTATACCAAATGTTGGCTAAAAAAATTTTGAGCCTTCAAGGAACAAATTTCATTGATAAAAATTGTTGGCTCTTGAAGAATCTTGAAGGCCTCATGCCTATCCTCTGTCTGAACTTCACTGCTCTTCCCATTTTACACTTAGAAATCCTACTGATTTCCAAGCCAGAATACTGCTGCAAGCACCTTTTTTCCCCCTTCCCTTCTTCCAAAACTAACCTCATTTTAACCCTTTCATCTCCCATGAAAAATCCCTAATTTTCATAATTTTTCCCTTTCCCCTTCATCAAAACCCCTTGACAAGATTGAAAACTCCTTTTTTTGCCTTATCGGAACCCTCAGATTCCCTTGAAAACCATTGAAAATTCATAAAAATCATATTTTTTATGGTGGGGACTTAAGCCCCCTCGGGCTAAGTCTTAAGCCCATTCCTCTTAAAAACCCTAGTCCCATTATTTCCCATGTGCCCAAAGGCCCCGCAGTCGGGCTCCTATCCACTTCAAATAAAATAATTCCCGGCCAAAGTTTAAAACCTTGGTTATATATTAAAAATCGTCGGTTTTTATTATTTTATTAATTTTCCACCGGTACAAATTTTAAATCATTCCGCATTTTTGATCTGATCTGAAGATCGGACGGTGTGGAGTCCGTCTCCCGGTGGTCCCCACATTCCACTCACCTTTCCAAAAAACTGCGCGGTATTCATCGCACCGCCTATGGGCGACGGCGATTTTTTCCTGATCGCCAGCGATTCCACTCATCGGTTGACGCGTGGCCTGGGCACTGTTCATAAAACTATCGTCCATCGCACGTTAACATTCGGACGTGGACCCCGCGCGATATCACTGTCCACCATCCGATCTGGGGTAGGCTATCCAACGGCTATCGTTCACCGAAGTTGCCCGACAGTTAACCGAGCTACGACGCAGCATCCAATTAATTTCCGCCCTTGATCTGATCTGCAGATCGACGGTTCATATTTCATCGCCCATTTCTGTCACCCAGTCAACTTTTCCCAGTTTGACTTTCCATTGTCCGCTCCCGACTGTCGATCTCTGCACGATCGACGACTCTAATTTAAACATTTCTTTCACCTTCACTACGCCTTCTCCCGATCAATCCTGCCTGTTGGATGATTCCATCCAACGGCCACGCTTCCTCCGCGTGTCCTCTGCAGCAATAAACCTATATATGTAGGATTTTTTAATATATTTGTTTGTATTTTGCAGAATTTAAATGGTTTTCTCGCCATTTTTTAAGAAAATTAAAAGGCAGAGGATGACGATCTTCTTGCCTTCGATTCACCAAAGAAAATCATCACAGGGGTTAAACCCATGTTTTCATCAATCATTCATGAAGCATTAATGCCACATAACCCTGCGCAGCCCTGCATACCAGCAAAAAACCATGAATCGGGTGCAGTCAAAGAGTATCAGTGACAAAGACCAAAATTTATCAAAACAGAGGATTAAAGACAGATTTTGTGGGGATTACGGCTAAGAATGTTTATCAAAAGCCTAATCCCCGATTTAAAACACAGTTTAAAAAAAATATGAAGGGTTTTATCAACAGGAGTGCTTCCACCGCCACATTTGAGGCCAATTGATTCCTCCCAGCCACTAAAATGCCACCTGTACCTTAAAGTACTCAATCAGAGGCCGAAGTTATTGATTAAACGAAGATATTTTCCTCAGCGCAGCCAGAAAGTTACTTCTGCAAGGAAACTTAATGCAAAGGATATCCGCAGAGTAACCCCGATGCCACACAGAGCCTCAAAGGTCAACAAAAGATCCCATCGAGCTTAATCTTTATGTAAAAAAATTTAATGCAGAAGACACCTATTGTAAGTTTCTTGATTGAGCCCCTTAAAGGCCAAGAAGCCATTAATTTTGTATTAATTGTAATTGAGATCTTTTATCAGATCTCACCTCCTCATCCTTCTATATATACTACTGCAGAAGATGAGTGAGGGGTTGGTTGCAAAACTTTGAAATACATTTGAGTTTAAACTTCTGATTGTAAATAGTGTTCACTGGCCCTTGGAGCTTTGCTTGTGATAGATTAGTTAGGCTGGATAGTGAAGATGATTGCTGAACTGAAACATTGGACCTGAGTACTGTAACTGGTTTGACATCAATACACAAGTTGTTTCTTGGGATCCTGCTCTATATCACTGGTAAAGTGTCCCTTTCTTTGTTATTGTTTTCCTTCTATGTATGTAATATTGTTCACTATTCTCTGATAAAGAACAACATTTATAGAGTTAGGACCTGTTGTATATCAGTAACCTTCTCTGACTGAAAAGCTTTATCTCAATTTTTTCCTCCAATTTGTTTATTTAAGAATGATTTAATACAGTTTAAGCA
The DNA here is from genome assembly GCA_034641835.2 of Pinus albicaulis. NCBI lineage: Eukaryota > Viridiplantae > Streptophyta > Pinopsida > Pinales > Pinaceae > Pinus > Pinus albicaulis. The sequence goes on from CM076580.1 coordinate 1,475,903,084, forward strand.
GTTAGGAATGCTGGACTTCCCTCGTCCTACTGTTTTCTTTAAACATTGTTCTTGAAAGTTATTTTCCTTATTTGCCCATTAAAGTTAGACTAGAAAAGTGATGGTTTGCCCTGTTTCTAGCTTCTATTCTCCAAAAGCAGATTCTGAAAGTTTCCCTTGGTGTTGACTAAAATCAGACTAGGTTTAAAAGTACTTTATATGATCTTAAGTTTACACTCTGTCTTCTCTTATATGTTTTCATACTTTCTGAAGGTAATTATGTGGATTACTGGATTGTTTGTCAGTTAAGCTTCTTTAATACAAACTTGCCCAAGAAGTCAATGGTTAGCCCTGCACTTGGTTGGTTTTAAATAGTTACTTAAGAGGATTTTCTTGTTTGGACTGACTATAAATACTTTGTGAAATTATTATCAGTTTCCACCTCTCCAACACTTTATTGTTTCCATTCCATCATTATAATATCAATAATCTTGTGATGTAGATGACTTTCCCCTTGGATCACTCTTGATGTTGTTGTTCAATTAAATCCCTGTTATGACTCCATAGCCCAATGGACTAAAAACTAGCATTATATCTATCTTTTTAGCCTAATTGTCCCATTTATTTGCAACTTATCACCTTTGAAACTTTTTTCATTTAGGAATTTCCACCTCAAACAGTATTCATGCTCAGCCATCCAAAAAAAAAAACAAACCCTTGGCCTTCATAACTAGCCTAATATCATAACCCAAAACTTAAAAGACAAATCCATCTTTGCACTTATTGGAGAGATCCCTCTCCCGATTCAGGAGGGCTATATCCTAGAATCCCAAAGTTGGTTGAAATAATGTTGCTTCTACAGTTTTAGTCTCACAAATCTACTAAAATTACAGATTCCTAACATTTCTGGCGACTCCACTGGGGAATCATTTTTCTGAGTTAATAAAAGTTCAAAAAACATCTTGAAACTGTAAATAACCCTTGTTTTTATGATAATTCTTCTGTTTTCCAGCTGAGCCACCAGCAACTAACATTTCTGGCGACTCCACTGGGGAACTACTTCCCTTAAACACTTCATAAAACTTTGTGAATAGAAAGCAGCCTTTTCAAGCACTACCAAGAAATGGTAATCATGATGAAAGTTGTTTGAATCAGTGACAAACTAGGTAAACCATAGGATTCTCTTAAGCCTTTATCTAACCTTGAAAAAACAGCTGGCTTAGCCATAAGAGTAGACTGTCTTTGTCTCTTAACCATAGAAAAGTTTTGAACAAAGTTAGGATATTCTTAGAAACCTCACAATTGAAAAAAAACTCAGAAAACCTAAAAATATTTCATATTGGTATCCAATAAACATGGTGGTGGACCATAAAACCCTTTACCTTTGAAAAGAGCTAAAAACTTCCACTTGGCGACTCCACAATCCTTAATAGACCTTAAGACTCCACTGGGAAGAACCCTTATCATTGTAATATCTTTCAAACTCAGTTAGAGGACTGTAGGATTAGATTTTGTGAAAACAAATGAGTTAACCTCTCAAATATTGTCACACCTGGTTGAAATTTTCTTGTTGTTTTGGGTCTGAAAAACACAGCATAGTGGCTCCTAGAAAGATTCACACTAGAGCCTATCCTGACCCTGATCCACCTGAGTTAGTTGATAACCCAGAAAGTATTCTTAGGAAGTATCCTAGGATTAAATTATCAACTATTTTCAGATCACCCTTGAGAGCTAATTCAGTCCCTGAAAATCTTTCAGCTCTATAATAATCACAAGTTGACTTATTGAATCCTTTTAGAACTAGGTCTCTTGGTGATTTAGATCAGTTAGATTCTGAGTCTTCACTTTCTTCTCCCGAAACAAGTGAACATATTGGTAGCAGAGAAACAACACCTCCTGATTTACATTTCCTTTACAACCTAGGTGCCTCTCATCCAAGATCAGCTTAGCAATCTATTCCTGCTCCATCCACTTCTACTCACCCTACATCCACTGTTCAAAACACTCCACTTCAGCCCACTTTCCCTTTTGTTAATCCACCTCTTGTACATCCACCCCCACCACATATCATGGCAACATGGTATGCTCCCTTAGTCCTTCCTGCACCATTATTCAATCTTCCACAGGACTATTAGTCCAAAATTCCACTATATGATGCTAGCAATGCTACAACTGCATCACAACATGTGGACAAGGTGGATGACTACTTTGACAGAAATGAAATTGATGATGATTCTGTAAAGCTTAGGTTATTTTCTCAGAGTTTAGGGGGAGAAGTAAGAAAATGGTTTACAGGTTTAACCCCCCATAGTATTAATGATCTCCAAGCCTTCCATCAAACATTCTTAAACAAATGGGAAGTAAAGAGAAACCCTCTCCAAGTCCTTTCTGACTACAAGAACCTGCATAGAAACACTGGGGAAAGTGTTGAAGCTTATTGCACTAGATTTAACAGTGTGTTTAATGCACTTTCCCCAGAACTAAAACCTCCACAAGGCTCAACTTTAAACAAGTTTCCTGAAGGGTTTGACTCTGACATGACCTATCAGCTCAGAGAGAGAGATTTTGCAACTATTGAAGATATGCAAAAAGGTGCTCTTTCTGTGGAATTCAATTTAATGGAGAAGAGAGCAAGGATGAAAACTGAAAAGAGAGTATCTTTTAGAGAGGAATCTGCACCTTCTACTTCCAACTCAAAAATGGAGAAAATGATGGAAGAAATGATGAAATAAATGAGCATAATTAAGAGAGCACAAGCAAGCCAAAACCAAACTGCTCCTCAAAACAAAAACCAGAACCAAAATCATAATTTTAGAAGGAAACAACCTCCAAACATACCTAGGGAAGATTATCAGAAAATCACTCCTCCCTTTCAGCAAAACTATGTAAGTGAGGTTGAGGAAACAGATGAAATAACAGAGGAGAATGATATCAACATGCTGGGGATAGACAATGATGACTGTGAGATTCATTATGATAGAAAACAAGGTCTATACACACCTTATGATGACAGAAGAGATGATGATGAGAATTATTATCAAGACATGGAAAATTTCATCATAGAACCTCAAAAAGAATATGACCTTAGAAGCAAAACCAGTCAAAAAACCCCCAACAACAAAACCTCTGATAAATCTTCACAAAACAACACTACAACCAAGCCTGAAGTTGTCAAACAAAAGGATAAAATAGTGGCTGTAAATTCTGGTAGAGAAAAAGACACTCAAAACAATGAAAAACAGAGTGCAGACATTAGCAGTACTAACACCTCAGCTAGTACTCCTATGAAAACAATTTTGTCGAGTGTAAATAAAACAAATCAGCAAGCTAATATTGCTAATAGAATGACAGCTAATAAGGATGAAACCAGCACTTCAAAGAGTCAAACTCCTTTTAGCCTGGAGTAGGAAATTTCAAAGATCAAAATCTCTGTTCCCTTGACTGAGTTAGCTGCCCAACATGTATATAGAATCCAAATTTTGAAGGCTTTAAAAATAGAAGAAAATGAGGACATAGTCAATCTTAATGATGACCAGCCCGAGCTGATTTTTGGTCCTAAGATTGAAGGTAGATATCAAGAGGGACATGTTCCTCCCTTTTATGTGAGTTTAAATGTTCATGACAAAAAATTTCACAACGCCATGCATGATTCCGAGGCTTCTCATAATTTAATGCCAAAAGCTGTAATGGAGAGCCTGGGTCTAGAAATCACCAAACCTTACAAAGATCTTTACTCCTTTGATTCCAGCAAAGTAAAATGTTTAAGATTAATCAAAGACCTCTGTGTTAACTTAGCCCAAATTCCAGCCAAATGTTTAGTCATGGATATTGTTGTGGCTGATGTGCCCCCAAAATATGGAATGTTATTATCAAGATCTTGGGGGGCTAAGTTACAAGGAACTATGCAAATGGACATGACCTATGCGACTATCCCTGTTTTCAATCAAACTAGAAGACTTTATAGGGAGTCCCATATGAAATTCACAGTTACAAGTCAAGACAAACCACAAAAATCCCCCCTGTATTCTGTAAATACAGGCCTTGATTGTTTTATTATGTTTAACGATGAAACACTTGGTGAACAAGTCACTTTATCAGGATTAATGCCCGATAGGGAGGAAGAGGAAGACAATGTAGGTGTGTCTGAACAATTTATTGAACCTGTAAAATCTAGCAAACAAAACACAAGTCTTGAGCTACGAGGCACGTGTCCTTTGCTTTTAAACATTGAGAGTCAACCAAACAACCCTCAAATAAACGAAAATCTTGGGGAATCAAAACAAATACAATTAAGTGCTGAATTTCCACAACAACCTTTGAGCACGTTAGTTGAAGAGAAAAGTAACCAGGATGTGTTGGGGTTCCCTTGTTTTGGCCAGATTGGCAAGACCAAAATATGAGACAACATCAAACCACTTTCATACCTTAGGATCTAGCCCTCCTGGGTCCAGAGAGGGATCTCTCTATGATATGTCAAAGGTATATGACTTTGAAGCTCAGTGTTAAAATGTTAGGCTAGTTATAAGGCTCAGGGTTTGTTTGTTTGGTTGTTGGTTATCAGGAAAGAAGGGTTCAATGTAAGAAAAGGATGAGCAAAGAGGAATAAGGCAGAGGTGAAGTATTCCAAGGAGCATTCAAAACCATTGGGAAATGGAGTCAGGAAAGGATTTGCTTGCTAATCAATAGGTAGGCTTTCAATTGGGCTAGTCATCTAAAACATTGGATCTTAAAGATGATTATGTGATATGGAATGGTAGGAGAGGAGGAGACAACACAGATTCAGGACGCACAGTTAAAGACCAGCTGGTCGCACAAGGATCCTAGTGGACAAGGCTAACTCTAATCCCCAGTGTTCCCAAATCTTCCAGCTAAATCCTAACAAGAACATCTAAGAGCAGATTCATTTAATTCATACATCAGAGAGCAGGAAATAACATCCACTACACTGGTTAAATCAACTGAAATCAATTCTTAGATACCACATTTAGTAGAAAACATCAAAGGCAAGGAGAGCAAAAACATAGGGTACCTAACAAGGGTAAATCCTATGCCAATATTCTAATGCAAGCCAGTAGAAATGAAATGAAATGAATTAAAACACAGAGATATGAAAACATCACCGCTGCTTTAGATCAGGATCTAAAGAAATGTGCTTGTCATATTAAATATAAATACCAGTCAAGTACAGCATTGCCAATAGCTGAATACTCAGTCTGAAATCATATTCCTTAGCCTATCTTACAAATTTACATAGAGACTATGTCTTAAAAGAAACTACTTGCAATTCTCAGATAACTAATCAATAACCTTTGCAATAATTTTCTCATGAGTTTTATAGCGGAAAGATGAGCCGAGGAAGTAGGTGGAAACTAAATGCAGCATTGAAACTTGATCAGAAAGAAGGTTGAAGCCCATTCAGTTTTAAACTCTGTGCATTTATCTCTGGCATTCTTTGAGTGAACGAACGATCTTCTTCAGGCTTCCATTTACTCCAGTATGGCTCTGATGCACTCTGGTTTGCAGTACTCTGTAGTACCTTTGGTGAATAAACAAAAGGTAAATAAATGACTGAAAAGTCTACCATACTTGTGAAACAAATGCTATGATAGCTTGGGACTGTACTCAGGGTGGAAATTTCTTCAGGAACACGGTATATACTGAAAACAGTATGGGCACCCTATCCTTACATGGAGAAAAACATTCTTCTAATGTAAAAAACTTGCTATTCATTAATTTATGTGCTCCATATCCTCTGCGGGATCTATGATGTCTTCAAACAGGTACTTTGCTTCTAAAACACAGAGTTAAGGCTCAAAGATCTTCATTTTCATGCCTTAGACTCTCTACTGCTCCTTTCTATCTCTGTCGGTGAAAATTTTCCACTGTATTAAAAACTGTGTAATCATGGTGGTGTTTCGCCTCCTGTACCCTGCAAAAAACCCACAACTGTGTTAAGAAATCCAATGCATGGGGAGGGAGGATGGATACAGAGGGCGGAGGAAATGATAGCGCAGCAGTGGTAAGAACGGTAGTTTTAAATGAAACAATGGTGAAAATGCATTGATATGGTGTAACAACGAATAATAGGTTTTCGGTGGGGGAAATGTACGTGGACCGTTCGATCATGATCTGGTGGTGGGATCGACGGAAGAGATTAATCAACGAAATGGTATATGAAATTGGGTGAAACACATTAAAATGAATGAAAATGCAATGAAACGCATGTATGGTGGGACCCAGTCGTGGGCGGAGGGCGATTCACTTTGGACCGTCGGATCTCAGAGGAAGATCGACGACCACGAATGCATCGGGAGATCGCAATCGGGGGTGGCGGAGGGATGCACATTTTAGAATTTGCGATTGCGATTAGAGCGGGATTGCAATGGCCATCGAATCTGGAAGGGAATGGACGGCTAGGATGGGGTTGAGAGATCGCAATCGCAACGAATGTAGGGGTGGCATATTACAAAGTTGCGATTGCAATCAGAGCGGGAGTGCGTGGGCTGTCGGATCGAGGATTAATGGACGGCCGGGATGGGGTCAGTGGATCGCAATCGGTGGATGCAGAGGAGGGGATGCGATGCAATTGCGATGGAGCGATTAGCGCTGGACTGTCCGATCTGGCAGGGAGATCGACAGTGGAGGATGCAGTTGGGAGATCGCAATTGGAGAACACAAAGGGTGGCACCACTGGAAGTTCTGATTTTGATTGGGCGGGGAGTGCGATTAGCGCTCGACCGTCGGATCTACGTGACAGATCAATGGCATTGAATACATCGTGGGACTTATAGACCAAAGCAATCACATCGGAGCTTTTTCAATGTAACAAAGGAAAACGCCTGCTCGACGGCTCCGATTGCGATAAGCGCCCAGGGCTTAAATGCTTGGTTTCAGGTGCGGGTCACGTGGGGAAGTGGTTGGGGGCTAGTGGAAAAGAGGCTAGACCCTATTATAATGTGGCAAAGTGGGTTTTTTGGGCCCTTTTTAATGAGTTTTAATATTGGGAATGGGTAATGATAAGGGGAAAAAAAGGGAATTTGGCCAAACAAAGGGTAAGAGTAGGATTTAAAGGGGATTTTGGGAGATTTAGGAGGATTAAGGGGGGAATTTTGGGATGGAAAGGGGATTTTTCAAAGGGGAAAAAAAGGGTAAAATGGAGAGTTCTGCAGAGATACAAAGGGAAAATAAAGGCCTTTTGGAGCACAATTTTTTTGCAATTAGTGAGGCTTATTGACTCCAGAACAGCAGAGGGAAAGGATCAAAGAGCAGGGAACATGATAAGGCTTCAAGGATGATGTGTTTCAAGGGAAATGCATTCCTTGAAGGCTCATAAAACAATCTATCCCCTTGCTTTCTTGTCAAGGAATTCATAGGGGGCTAACAGGATGAAACTAAGAAATGTCCTCTATGGAGTATGTATTTTGATGGATCCTGCACGAAGAACAATGCTGGTGCAGGTGTTTGGATTACTAACACTGAAAAAAACCACATAGAAAGCAGTTCCTACAAACTAAACTTTCAGTGTTCCAATAACATAGCAGAATATGAATCCCTTCTCCTAGGCTTACGTCTGTTGAAAAAGTTAGGAGCCACAAGAATCAATGTGTATGGGGATTCAGAGTTAGTCATTAGGCAAGTCAATGGGGAATATAATGCAAGTCATCCCAGAGTTAGAGCCTACCGAAGGCTAAGTCTCAAGCCTACCTATTATCTAGAAAACTTGAAAACAAAACAGGATTGAATGCAGAGTTAGAAACTTTGCACTCTAAAGATGAAAGTTTGCCTAAGGGTCTGGCCCCTTTAGAAGAGTTGTTCGATTTTAACGATGTGGCGAATAAACCAAAAATGGAACCTATAGAGACCAAAGTGGAAGAGTGTAATATTAGCAGTGAACTTAAACCTATGATGATTAAACTGTCTAAAAATTTACCAGTTCACATTAAACTCAAATACATAGAGTTGTTTAAAGAATTTTCTGATGTTTTTGCGTGGAGTTACGAAGATCTTAAATCCTATGACACTGAAATAATACAACACAAAATTCCCCTCAAAGAAAACCAAAAGCCATTTAAACAAAAAATGCACAGAATAAACCCTGTCCAGTTACCTTTGGTTCAGAAGGATATCATGAAAATGTATGATGTTGGTATTATTGTCCCTATTAGATATTCTGAATGGGTGTCTAATTTGGTGTCAGTTAGGAAGAAAACTGGAGAAATCAGGCTTTGTATAGACTTTAGAGACTTAAACAAAGCTTCATTGAAAGACAACTACCCTTTACCTAAGATGGAACATATTTTACAAAGGGTGGTAGGGTCTAGAAGAATTTCTTTGCTCGATGGCTATTCAGGGTACAATCAGATCTTAGTTCACCCTGCTATTCAATTAAAGACAGCCTTTACTACACCATGGGGCACTTTCATGTATGTGAAAATTCCTTTTGGTCTAATGAATGCTGGAGAAACTTTTCAAAGAGCCATGGACACAGCATTCTCGGAAGAACTAGGCTTCTTCATCATTATCTATCTGGATGATGTCACTTTGTTTTAAAAAATAGATGAAGAGCACTTAGAACATTTGAGAAAGGTTTTCGAGAAATGCAGAAAGTTTGGAATATCTTTAAACCCTAAGAAAACACTTTTCGGTCTCCAAGAAGGTAAACTTCTTGGGCACATTATTTCTAAGGAGGGTATAAAGATAGATCCAAAGAGGACTGAGGCCATATTGCAAATCTCCCATCCTCGGAACATCAAAGAGTTGCAATCTTTCATTGGAAAGATTAACTTTTTGAGAAGGTTCATCCCCAACTTGGCTGAGCTCCTTAGGAATATCACAAACATGTTAAAGAAGGAGCAAGGGGTAAAATGGACCTTGGAAGCAAAGAAGTCTTTTGAGCTGGTGAAACAAGCATTAACCAAAACATCGGTTCTTATAAGTCCTGATTTCTCAAAGGATTTTCATATTTTTTCATTTGAATCAGAACATACCATAGCTGCTGTCCTTTTACAGAAAAATCCGCAAGGACAAGAGAAGCCTATTGCATTCTTTAGCAAGGCATTGAGGGATGCCCCTTTGAAGTATAACATTATGGAAAAGCAAGCTTTTTCTTTGGTTAAAGCTTTGAAAGACTTCAGAGTGTACATCCTTCACTTACACGTCATTTCCTTTGTCCCAAACTCAGTTGTTAAAGACATTCTAACACAGGATCCAGATGGTAAGAGAGGTAAGTGGATTGCTGTTATCCTTGAATATGATTTAGAGATAAAACCCACTAAACTCATCAAAGGCCAAGGTCTAGCTAGATTAATGGTTGAATCAAATTTTGAAGTTCTTGATATTAATATGATTGATGCTTTGGATGACCAAGAAGAATTCTCAACTCCTATAGTTGAAGATCATTTTATGAATTCTCCTTGGTATGCTGATATTATTTATGTTTTGCTTAAATTGAATACACCTCCTGGTTTGACAAAAACAAAGGCAAGATTCCTCAAATTGAAAGCTGTAAACTATTGCATTATTGATAGATGTCTTTATTGGAAAAATTCAAGTGGTGTATTGCTTAAATGTTTGCCTAAGTTTGATGCATAAAAGATTAAATACCAGTTCCATGAAGGAGAGTGTGGAGGTCATTTGTACTGGAAGACAACAGCCAACAAAATTTTGAGGGTTGGTTTCTATTGGCCTACTCTTTTCCATGATGTGCATAAGATGATCATAGCCTGTCATAAATGTCAACTTTTTGAAGGCAAAAGAAAACTGCTACCCCTGCCTCTGCATCCAATCACTGTTGAAGCCCCATTTCAACATTGGGGACTTGACTAAATAGGAGAAATACATTCCCCATCTTCTGCCTAGCATAGATGGATTCTCACTGCCACAGACTACTTCACTAAATGGATAGAAGCCATTCCTTGTAGGCAAGCCAATGACTCTGTTATTATAAAATTCATTGAGACTAACATTCTCTCCAGATTTGGCTGTCCTACCAAGATCATCACTGATAATGCAGCAGCATTTGGATCAAACAAGATGGCTGATTTCTGTCACAGATATCAGATAACATTGGGGCATTCCACGGCCTATTACCCTCAAGGTAATGGACTTGCAGAATCCTCAAACAAAATTTTAGCGAACATAATCAAGAAATTGTTGGAATACAACAAAAAGTATTGGCACAAAAAGCTGGTCCATGCACTTTGGGCTGATAGATTGACTTTGAAGAAATCTATTGATATGTCACCTTTTCAGCTTGTGTATGGTACTGATGCAATTTTTCCAAACAGCCTTGGTGTTCCAGTGATGAATTTGATTCAAGAGTTACAAACTGAAGAAAATGACATGATCAGAAGAATAAATCAGACCATTCATCTTCAGTAAAACAGGGAGGAGGTTTACAATAAAGCATTGCAGAAACAGATCAGCATTAAAAAGATTTTTGACAGAAGAAAAAAGGCTAGCAATTTCAAAATCGGGGACCAAGTTTTAAAGTGGGACTCAAGGAGGGAAGAGAAGGGCAAGCATGTAAAATTTGACAACTTATGGCTTGGCCCTTACTCTAGTCATTCAGCTGCTGGTAACAATGCATTTTTCTTACAGGAGTTGAATGGAGCAGCACTTTTTGGGGGTCCTGTCAATGGCAGGATGCTTAAGCATTACTTCTCTTGATCCATGTTATGTTCCAAAAGCCTTTTTATCTTTTTCCATTGTAAATATTTCATCCACCATTGCATTCAAAGTTGTAAAATTAAAAAATACAAAAACAATGAAAAGAAAGAAAAGATGGCAGATTATGAAAACAGGAAAGGTAAAGCCCCATACCAAAAAAGAGAAACAAATTCTGAAAGTGTGCAAGCTTAAATGCCACTCCTAAAAAACACACTTCTAGTTAGTCAAATATCCTAATCTTGACTAATTAGTTTTAAATTTTCTGCTGATAGGATAGTGAATTCGATTTTCCAAACTGTTTAATCTTGGCTTATCAGTAGATAGTGTAGGATAGAAATTAAAGGTTCAAACATGATCAAAATCTGAACCTAAGTTTCCAAAAAAAAGGATGACTCAAATCTATTTCATTTTTTGAGTCAAAAAACATGTAAATCTGGTTCTAATTAACTCAAAACCTGAACCAGAGAACAAAGAAAAACAGCTCAAACAAATTCAAAACAGAGCTGTAAAAAGAGAAGGCCATGATGAGAAACTTTCAGATCTTAAGCCTTCCATTTTTGTTTTAAATTTTCTGCAAAATAAATGTCTATGTGCAGCTTGTTTTTATGCCATAGATCACAACAAGTCAAACAGTTTAATCTTGACTTGACTGTTTTTCAATTTCTTTTTTAGAATTTAGAGAATAAAAATCTGTTGGGCAGTTTAATCCCAACAGATAGTAGAATAGATAGAGAAGCATCTGAACTCAAATGTTTAATCTGAGTTCAGGGAGAAATAAGGAGTAGAATTAGATTAGTTTTATTCTTTCAAAAGAATAAAATGTTGTAAAGGAGTTTGTCAATCCAAGTGCACTCTAATGAAGAAAAAATGTTAGATCTATAGGATTGGGTAGGTAGAAGTTTGTATTGATGAAGATCCATTATTTTTATGGTTGCTAATATGTTTTCAAAGAAAGTCATCTCAGCAAAGGAAGGGCAGCCCATGGATGAGGCAACTAATCATCCTCCTAGAGAACATAAAGGGATCAGGCACATGTCAGCCTCCCAGAGAATGCAGGTCTGAAGTTCTTTATGCCTTCAAGAAGGCACCTTCCCCAAGTGGAGCCACTGTTAGCCAGCTATAAAATTTGATTATACCAAATGCTAGCTAAAAAAATTTTGAGCCTTCAAGGAACAAATTTCATTGCTAAAAATTGTTGGCTCTTGAAGACTCTTGAAGGCCTCATGCCTATCCTCTGTCTAAACTTCACTGATGTTCCCATTTTACACTTAGAAATCCTGCTGATTTCCAAGCCAGAATACTGCTACAAGCACCTTTTTTCCCCCTTCCCTTCTTCCAAAACTAACCTCATTTTAACCCTTTCATCTCCCATGAAAAATCCCTCATTTTCATAATTTTTCCCTTTCCCCTTCATCAAAACCCCTTGACAAGGCTGAAAACTCCTTTTTTTTCCTTATCAGAACTCTCATATTCCCTTGAAAACCATTGAAAATTCATAAAAATCATATTTTTTATGGTGGGGACTTAAGCCCCCTCAGGCTAAGTCTCAAGCCCCTTCCTCTTAAAAACCCCGGTCCCATTATTTCCCATGTGCCCAAAGGCCCCGCAGTCAGGCGCCTATCCGCTTCAAATAAAATAATTCTCGGCCAAAGTTTAAAACCTTGGTTATATATTAAAAATCGTCGATTTTTATTATTTTATTAATTTTCCATCGGTACAAATTTCAAATCGTTCCACACCGTCGATCTGATCTGAAGATCAGACAGTGCGGAGTCCGTCTCCCGGTGGTCCCCACATTCCACTCACCTTTCCAAAAAACTGCGTGGTATTCATCGCACCGCCTTTGGGCGACGACGATTTTTTCCCGATCGCCAGCGATTCCACTCATCAGTGGACGCATGGCCTGGGCACTGCTCCTAAAATTGTCGTCCATCGTGCGTTAATGTTTGGATGTGGACCCTGCGCGATATCACTTTCCACCGTCCGATCTGGGGTGGGCCATCCAATGGCTATCGCTCACTGAAGTTTCCCAACAGTTAACTGGGCTATGGCGCGGCATCCAATTAATTTCCATCGTCGATATGATCTGCAGATCAACGGTTCATATTTCATCGCCCATTTCCATCGCCCAGTCAACTTTTCCTGGTTTGACTTTCCATTGTCCGCTCCCAACCTTCGATCTCTGCGTGATCGACGGCTCTAATTTAAACATTTCTTCTGCCTTCACTACACCTTCTCCCGATCAATCTCGACTGTTGGATGATGCCATCCAACGGCCACGCTTCCTCCATGTGTCCTCTGCAGCAATAAACCTATATATGTAGGATTTTTAATATATTTGTTTGTATTTTGTAGGATTTAAATGGTTTTCTCGCCATTTTTGAAGAAAATTTGAAGGCAGAGGATGACGACCTTCCTACCTTCGATTCACCAAAGAAAATAATCGCAGGGGTTAAATCCATGCTTTCATCAATCATTCATGAAGCATTGATGCCACATAACCCTGTGCAGCCCTGCATACCAGCAAAAAACCATGAATCGGGCCTAGTCAGAGAGTATCAGTGACGAAGACTAAAATTTATCAGAACAGAGGATTAAAGATAGATTTTGTGGGGATTACAGCTAAGAATGTTTATAAAAAACCTAATCCCTGATTTAAAACATAGTTTAAAGAAAATCTGAAGGGTTTTATCAACAGGAGTGCTTCCACCACCACATCTAAGGCCAATTGATTCCACCCAGCCACTAAAATTCCACCTGTACCTCAAAGTACTCAATCAGAGGCCGAAGTTATTGATTAAACGAAGATATTTGCCTCAGCGCAGGCAGAAAGTTACTTCTGCAAGGAAAATTAATGCAAAGGATATCCGCAGAGTAACCCCGACGCCACACAGAGCCTCAAAGGTCAACAAAAGCTCCCACCGAGCTTAATATTTATGTAAAAACATTTCATGCAGAAGACACCTATTGTAAGTTTCTTGATTGAGCCCCTTAAAGGCCAAGAAGCCATTAATTTTGTATTAATTGTAATTGAGATCTTTTATCAGATCTCACCTCCTCATCCTTCTATATATACTACTGCAGAAGATGAGTGAGGGGTTGGTTGCAGAACTGTTTCGGGGAATATCACCCTAGAGGTTCGTTGGGTTACAACCTCCACAGAGCAGGGGCATGCTACTTAAGAAGGACTCACACAACCATGCACGTTCAGAAAAACTAAATAGAGTAGAATGAGAAAGTTACCCGTAGGTCCTACGGTTGAAGCAGATCTCGCGGGGTCCAAACCCCCAGCAACCGTCCTTCCTTCTTAACCTGAAAGACAAGAAGAAACAAGCACGAAGAACTGGTTGTACATCATATATCTACTCTAAATGTTAGTGAAATCCATAAAAAACATTAAATAGATCATAATGAATGCTTAAATAACAGTTTTCACATACATATAAGCATACACTAACATGTTTATTTTGGGAACAGCATGGTACTTCTGTATTATAAATAGCATGTACAAAAGTAACGAGTGGAGAGATCACCTGATCCTTCCACGGCCTTCGAGCAGACCGTCGTCCGGATCCGTCCATCCCTTGCCTCGCTAAGACTCCTTCCAAACTGGTGCATACGAGATGACATATGGGGAGATGAGCATCTCAAGGAAACAAGGGTTTCCTGTAATGAACTGGGAAAGTGCAGGAGGCACGGGGAATCAGACTTGGATAGGGAATACCAACAGAGTATAATATCAATAAATTCTCTCTCCCTTAGGCCATACACATGAGGGGTTTTTATACTCCCTCCAAGTAGTTTCAATAGTTGGAAACAGTTGGCCACGTGCTGGGGTGGTTGAACTACCTGAGTAACCATCAACCCAGCCCGAAAATAGGGAATAATTATATATATTTTTAATCATTTTTAATGGCATACGCGGAAAAGTCTAGCTGGACTCGCGTATACACGCGGAAAAGTACGGGCATAGTCGCGTATGGGGATTTTTACACTGTTTTTAAGTGAATTTGTCCAAGTCTATAGGAATGGGTGCCCAAAGCCATATAAGCAATCATGAATCATATGAAGGTGAGAAATGATGCTATAACAGATGCCCCCTAATATATGAGGTCAGAAGGGGTACATGATGGCCGAAATGTATTATGCACATAGAAAGAACTTCGCAATGATAAGAGAGGACTTCACCAGATTTCAGCCTGCCAAAAACCAATGAAAGAAAACAGAGAGTCAACTCATGCTGAGGCGGGCATACCCATGCTCAGTCAAAAATACATCATATGAAAAGTACTGAATAGATCCAATATGTATACAAGTATAGCTAAACTGAAAGTACACAATGAATCATCTGAGCATGGCCCGGAAATACAAGTCTGAATCAATGTCCAAGTATCACATATAGAAAGCTGATCAAAGATGGTGCAACTGGATGTCTGATCAAATAAGTAACTGAATCTCCAAGTACCGGATCATAAGAGGTGGATCAAACGGTACAATCACGCAACTCGAGGACCAACATATAAGATGCTGCTGTGCTGAACTGCAACATATAAGGGTGGACGACATCACTGGCAGATACTGAAAGGACTATCAAAAGTGAACCGAAACATGCTGATGCAACCCGAGGTCTTCACCGATCACTATGGCACAATTCTACACAATGGGAATAAATGAGCTGAAGTCGACCATGTGAGAAATCGTTGGATTACCGGGCAATGATGTATCTCGTTAACCAATGCGAGACAACCCACCGATAATGATAATGAGTGTCAAGGTGCCCTAGTACAATCTGACAAGTGAGGATGAATGAGTTGAAGTCGAACACTTGAAAGAATCTACCAATCAGGAGGCAATGATGAATCCCCACTGTCGATAGCGAAGAGTCTGCCACTGATGACTGCAAACCCTAAGGTACTGACAAAATACTCTAGACCTTATTCCCAGAGCAATGAGTCGGAGTCGATGGGAAAAGATCTGCTGGAAGGAAGGAATTAAGGCATCCCACATCAGTCCAGCGCGAGTGTAACCCGCAGGCCAATATTTGGAAGGAATCGGACGAAGTAGAGTGATGGAACCAAAACCGAAGTACGTTTCCGACGTGCACAAGATGAAGCTAGCGCACGGAAGAAACCCTCTAAACCAACCAATAATGAAATCTGACACAGAGGCGAGAAATCCACCGATAGGGTCAAATGGAAATCAAGGTACTGCACGAATCCCAAGTGTGATAATGTGTGCTGACGTCGAACACAGGGGAAACCACTCAGTCAAAGACCCATGATGATGATCAAATTCTGAGCACAAGGTCACCTATCAATGATGGAAATAGGGCCAGGGTGCGGCTCTAGGTTTGCTCTCAGAGCAATGTGTCGTAGTCGATAAGAGACAAACCCGTCGGCAAGAAGTCAATGGGGACCTTCTCAAACCAGCACGAGCAGAAGACCAAAACATCTGATGTGATAGAACATGATACTGACAAGACCGGGAAGGCCGACTGAATAATGAGTCAAGAGACACCGCAGAATGGCCGACTCAGGTTAGACTTCCCTTGAACAAAAGCACGACTTGTGATGACCATGGCAGTAAAAAGTGACACTGTATAAGTCTGTTATGCAGGAGGCAGAACAAACTCTCCATATGATTGGAAGAGATAACCAACCGGGGGAGGACTGACAAGTGAAACATGGTAAAAGCTGAACCTAGGTCAAAAACTAAAACCATCCCAAATGAAGGAAATATATATAAGTATATGTGCTTTGTTCAAGGGCGACAAACTGACTCTGTACTGCCATCAAAACAACGAAGATACATCCCGTTCCTGCTCCTTTTGTTATATTTTTGATTTTTTTGTCTTTTTCATATAATAAGCCTGAAAAAGAATAAAAGAATGCTATGGTACAATGGATAGAACGAGTATCAGGAAATCAGATGCACTAGTTCCTGGGGTTGGAACAATCCTATGCTCAATGCAAGATGGCGAAAACTGGTAAGTGATACTCAGAGGAATGTTCCATCCATGGGTAAAAAGGTGTCAAGTCATGATAGCTAAGTGCTCACTGGCCCTGATAGCTAAGTGAAATACATTTGAGTTTAAACTTCTGATTGTAAATAGTGTTCACTGGCCCTTAGAGCTCTTCTTGTGATAGATTAGTTAGGCTGGATAGTGAAGATTATTGCTGAACTGAAACATTGGACTTGAGTACTGTAACTGGTTTGACATCAATAAACAAGTTGTTTCTTGGGATCCTGGTCTATATCACTGGTGAAGTGTCCCTTTCTTTGTTATTGTTTTCCTTCTATGTATGTCATATTCTTCACTATTATCTGATAAAGAACAACATTTATAGAGTTAGGACCTGTTGTATATCAGTAACCTTCTCTTACTGAAAAGCTTTATCTCAATGTTTTCCTCCAATTTGTTTATTTAAGAATGATTTAATACAGTTTAAGCAGTTAGGAATGCTGGAGTTCCCTCGTCCTACTATTTTCTTTAAACATTGTTCTTGAAAGTTATTTTCCTTATTTGCCCATTAAAGTTAGACTAGAAAAGTGATGGTTTGCCCTATTTCTAGCTTCTATTCTCCAAAAGAACATTCTGAAAGTTTCCCTTGGTGTTGACTGAAAGCAGAATAGGTTTAAAAGTACTTTATCTGATCTTAATTTTACACTCTGTCTTCTCTTATATGTTTTGATGCTTTCTGAAGGTAATTATGTGGATTACTGGATTGTTTGTCAATTAAGTTGCTTTAATACAAACTTGCCCAAGAAGTCAATGGTTAGCCTGCACTTGGTTGGTTTTAAACAGTTGCTTAAGAGGCTTTTCATGTTTGGACTGACTATAAATCCTTTGTGAAATTATTATCAGTTTCCACCTCTCCAACACTTTATTGTTTCCATTCCATCATTATAATCTCAATAATCTTGTGATGTAGATGACTTGCCCCTTGGATCACTCTTAATGTTTTTGTTCAATTAAAGCCCTGTTATGACTCCATAGCCCAATGGACTAAAAACCAGTGTTATATCTATCTTTTTAGCCTAATTGTCCCATTTACTTGCAACTTCTCCCCTTTGAAAATTTTTGCATTTAGGACTTTCCACCTCAAATAGTATTCATGCTCAACCATCCAAAAAAAAAAAACAAACCCTTGGCCTTCATAACTAGCCTAATATCATAACCCAAAACTTCAAAGACAAATCCATCTTTGCATTTATTGGAGAGATCCCTCTCCGAATTCAGGAGGGCTAGATCCTAGAATCCCAAAGTTGGTTGAAATAATGTTTCTTCTGTAGTTTCAGTCTCACCAATCTACTAAAATTATAGATTCCTAACAGAGGTCATCATAGTCATGATATTTCATCTATCTCCAAAACTGTGTCATCTTTCCTTGAAATATATATCTCTGTTTTTTTGGACAACTTTTGACTTTTGAAATATGTTTTCCTGCTCTGTTTTCATTTCAGCTCTCCATCTGCTTAATGATGGCAAATTCCTTCAACATGAAAGACTTATTTGGACTTGTCTCTTTTCTTTTGTTCAGATACTATTTGTCATTCACTTTGCACTCTACAGAGGTGAAAAAAATATGACTTTGAACCTTGGGAGCTCCTTTGGTGTCTTATGGATATTTTGCCCAATCTTGAGCATATTCTTTTAGACTGTGAACATGCTCATCTCTTTCTGTATTAGATCTTTGTAGAATTTCTTCCGGATTGAGACAACAAGACTTCTTAGTGGCGCGACCTAGGGGTATATCACGGTTTGTTTTTTGCAAATTAAGTGCTAATTCAGGCTGGTTGGTATTGAACAAAGAATTCTGGCTCAGGCTATTTTTGTCGAGGAAAGGACTCTCTAAAGCGCCACTACCTAACTTAGGGGCAACTTTCATTGACTCTGATTGTGTTTGACAAGAAGATCAAGGATAGGAATGGAGACACTTTGTCAAATATTGGACAGTGATTTTCATGAGAACCAAGGGGAAAATGATAGTAGACCAGCAAGACCAAGATAGCTATAGACAAGGATATTTTGCTAAAACAAGACATGATTTTAAAACTGAAGATTTCTCTGATTCTAGGCTGACAGGTAGGTCTAAGAAAGCAAAAAATTGTTTGGGGGTTTTCTAGATGACAAATTGACATATGGAGATCAGATTCTAGAAAAATCAGCTAGGAATCTAGTCATCAACAACAGGTGAAAAATACTGATGGCTAACAATCCTATGAGGTCATACTCGATGAACACTCAGGTGGAATATGTACCTTGGAGACAATGATGAAGTTGGAGTATGTACCTTGGATTTTCTATAATTATTGGTCTCGCGAACATTGTAGATCATGGTCTCGTGGAGAGATGGATTTGTTAGTCAAGGCCCTGCATTGTAACAATGTTGGTTTGTATGATGCTATAACAGATAGATTAATAAATCGAATTCTTCTTATGATATTCTTCATATTGAAAAAGACCATGTACCATTATGAATACCTCCCTAGTTAAGAGGGAGTGTTAGAAAGTGTAACTAGCTTCGTTCTTCATAATGGCTTGTTATTGTGAATTCATATAATGGAGAACACAAAGATAATAAAATGTATTTTGTAAATACTTGCTTCATGGGTTTCATGAGCAAGGAGTTTTTATTATATTTCAAAGACTTCTTCTTGATGTATTTAGGGGTTTGTCATCTTGTCATAAATATATAATTTAGAGTCATGTATATGAAGTATTGTTACATTTATAAAGATATATTATTGATGTAAATGTATGCTTCAAGACCTTTTCAATATGATCCACAAATTCGGATCAATCATGATGAAAATATCTCCTTGATGATGTTGGCCTACACCCTTAAAGAAGTCGGCTCACCCTCAATAAGACATGTCGGCCTAGGGTAGTGGATTAACCTCTATAAATTGACAGAAGTGTGGCCTCATTTGAAGAGAGTAATTTGAATCAGTTATGTGATTAAGTGCCTAGGAAAGAGGTGTTGGGAAAAATACTGAGAGGGGGTGGGTGAATCAGTATTTAGAGCTGACTAAGAACTTTTAATTTTTCTTTCTTGAAACCATATGCTACTTTACTGAATCTAACTTGTATGTTCAAAGGTCTTATTATGTCTTTAATTAGATCATTGCATCATTCATTCATCAGATGTTATGCAGTAAGAATAAATAGAAATAACAGAACAAACCATCAATCATAAGAAATACATATGAACACTAGTATTTAAGGTGGAAACCCAATTCGGGAGAAAACCACTGCTGTTTTTATCTCAGTCTTCAATATTTATTATAAAGAAAACTTCTTACAATTTTATGCTAGTGCAGACTCATACCAACACGCAGGCACCCACCTGCAGAAGGCTACAACCTTCTCTCGTTTACCAGCCTCTCCTGGAAGGGAGCTACAACCCCCTGCTCTCATTTACCAGCCTCTCCTAGAAGGGAGCTACTACCCCCTGCTCTCATTTACCAAGCCTACCACCGGGAAGGGATCTACAACCCCCCTCACCGAAGGCTTCGACCCTCGCATCTACCGTGGACCATACTCTGCGGTGGCTACCGCATTTATTCATTTTCTTTAGTAGACTGGCACCAGTTCTTCATGATTTCATCAGTCAATCAAACCAGAGATTCATCATCGTCAGATCATTATATCCATGGGTGCATCATAGATTCATATTTATCAATTAAGAACAGAGTTCGTCCATGCAAATATTCCTTAGAGAAATTTATCCATCCACCACCCTTACGCATGCACACCTTGTACAATAATCGTCTTCTCCTTATATAGTTTTTTCCTTTAGTGAAACCATGAGTAAAAACCATTCAACCGCTAATGGTATTCCTTTGACAGTATTTCCTTTAGTTTACCCCACGTGCCTCTTTGATTTCTTTTTAATTTATTTATCAATTTGAAGAAATTGACAAATAAATATATTTACACCTTTGAACTGAACTTTATGATTAAAGTTACAACCCTTCGCACTTTAAAGAAATATTCAACGCTTTCAAACAATTAACCTTATGATAAACCTTTGACCCCGGGCCCACATATATAGTCAATAGCCAATCAAATACGTGCATGGTACCATAAGTAAACTTTTCACAAGTCCAGCTTCCGATCACCATTAGATAGCAAGCTTCCAGATCAACGGCATATATGCATATCGCTCGACCTCCGATGTCGAACGTTAACATGTGATGGCCCACCATACTTTGGTTAATCTTCGTGCATATTCCTCATACGACCACCATCCGATGGCTTCCCTCCAGTTCAACGGCGCACAACAATATCGCTAGGCGTCCTGGGTCGAAATATAACGCGCGATGGCGCGCAGTGACAAGCGGTTTTGTGGGGGTCCACCTTGCCACGTGTCGAAAGCTCTATGGAATCGGAGCCAACCTCTTGAATACCGCTTGCCTGTCGAAAGCGGTGCGATGAAAACCACTTTCAGCCTTAAACCATGTTCACTGTTCATTCGCAAGGTTCCGCCCCTCTACTCCAGGTTCCGTTAGCATACTTTCGCTAATTCGTTTCTCCGTGTTATCAGTTCATATAACCACGATTACTGTTATATAGCTCCGATGAAATCCTTTCGGACTGTTCGTAATTCTGAAGAGTTTTTCCAATGAAAGTCTGAGTCACCGAGTTTCGTGTTGGTTGCAGGAATTCACAATTCCTTCATCAATAACACGTTCATGTATTATACTTGCTTAATTCAATAAAGGCACAGACAATTCCGAGATCAATCCCCAACATTGATCCCAATTTACCTTCAGTCTTATATTCAACGAATGTATACACAGTCGACCGTATTGGCATCGGTTCCTCAAACTACATACAGAGCACCATTAATCCCCTCATAGGGTTTCTTACGGATTTCAGTTATCCTCCATCAGGATGCATACATATGTTCACACATGAATTAATTCCACAGAGACAAAAATATCCTTCCTACTGAATTCAATTGGCTCCTTGACTGATACTGCTCTCTGTAGATGCACTCTTTCTCTGTTCTTCTCTACTACATGTCTTTTCTCTGTTCCTAGTTTCATATGCCAATTCCTTTTCCACTTCCTTTGCCATCAATGACAATATTTCCAACAATATCCCCCTTTGGCATTGATGGCAATACTCTTCCTCTAATTTTCTTATAGAAGCCCTTTGTTGCTTTTCGCTTTTCCTCCCCCTTTGACATCAATGGAAAAGAGTTGATCAAGATCCTTTGAACCGACAATACCATGCTCCCCTTGAGATCATGTTGCATCTTTAAACATAATATAACAAAATGACTTATAAATGTCAACAATGCATCCTTTTCATATGACCAATGCTCCCCCTTAGCCTATGCATTCAAAGATGCCCAACAACACCTCACAACCAATTTAATCTTCTATATTTAAGTAGATCTGATCTTCTGCATGGCAGAGACTACTCCCAGTTTCTGTCTGAGATATTCGAACGCTTCCCTGGGTAGAGGTTTGGTAAATATATCAGCAACTTGTTCTTTGGACGGAACATACTCCAATTTCACCTTTTGTTCAAGCACTTGTTCACGTAAGAAGTGATATTTGATGGGAATGTGCTTGGTCTTGGAATGCATAACAAGATTCTTTGAGATACTGATGGCACTTGTATTGTCACACATAATGGAGATAGGAGGTGAACATTTGATTTGAAAGTCTTGTAAGGTTTGCATCATCTAGAGAAGTTGAGTGCAACATGATGCGGCAGCCACATATTCTGCTTCTGCTGTAGATAAGGCAATAGAGCTTTGCTTCTTGCTGAACCAAGATACTAACCGGGGCCCCATATAGAATGCACCACCACTAGTGCTTTTCCAATCATCAACATTTCCAGCCCAATCTACATCAATGTAAGCATGAAGAGTAAGATCAGCATTATTTGGATACCATAGTCCAAAGTCTTGAGTTCCTTGTAGATATTTGAATATTCTTTTCACAGCCTGAAGGTGAGACTCTTTTGGATTAGCTTGGAATCGTCCAACAATCCCAACTGCATGCATGATGTCTGGTCTTGTCCCAATGAGATAAAGTAGACTTCCTATCATAGATCTGTATTCTACTTGATTCACCATGGGGGAATCATCATTAGAACTGAGATTACATCTGGTTATCATTGGTGTACTTACAGGTTTGCAATCTTCCATGCCATACTTCTTCAGGATTTGATTGAGGTATTTTTCTTGTGATAATAATATGCCATTTGTTGCTTGTTGCACTTGCAAGCCAAGAAATAATGTTAGTTCCCAAAGTAAAGACATTTCAAATTCTTGCTGCATATCAGAAGAAAATTTCTGACTCATAGACTCTTCATTACTTCCAAAAATGATATCATCAACATATACAACTACAATCAATAGTTTTCATTTTCAGTTTTTGTGTATAAGTTTCTATCAGTAGACCCTTTTGAAAATCCTTGTTGATGAAGATATTTGTCAAGATGATAGTACCATGCCCTTGGAGCTTGTTTGAGACCATATAGAGCCTTTTTAAGTCTACAAACAAGTTTTTCATCATTTCCCAAAATGAATCCTTCTGGTTGTTCTATATAAACTTCTTCTTCTAGATCACCATTTAGAAAAGAAGATTTAACATCCATTTGATAAACTTTGAATTGTTGGAAGCTTGAAAAAGCAAGAAAAATTCTTATGGCTTCAAGTTTGGCTATAGGAGCAAAGGTTTCTTCAAAGTCTATACCTTCTTGTTGAGCATACCCCTTGCAAACAAGTCTAGCTTTATTTCTTATAACATCCCCATTCTCATTTAATTTGTTTTTGAATATCCATTTAGTTCCAATGACATTTTTGTCATGAGGTCTTGGTACTAATTCCCAAGTGTGATTCTTTTCAATTTGATCAAGCTCTTCATTCATGGCTTGAATCCAACATTCATCTTTGCTAGCTTGACTGACATTGTGAGGTTCAATAGTGGACAGAAATGCCAGATTGCTAGAAGATCCCATAAGAGTCCTTCTTGTTTGTACACCTGATCCCTTTTCTCCCAAAATTTGAGATTCTGGATGATTCTTTTGAACATATCTGGATGGAGCATTTTCAGAAAAATCATCTTCGGGTTCTTCATTGGGTTCACTGTTTTTATCATTACTATTTGATGTAGAAGGATATATGTCATCATCATCGTCTTCATTTGTTGTTTGTTTTTCTTCTTTTGGAGCTGCTGGAGACTCATCAATAACAACATCTATACATTCAACAAACTTTTGAATTATTTTATTGTAACATTTATATGCCCTACTCCTAGAGGAGTAACCAAGAAATATTCCTTCATCTGCTTTGGGTTCAAACTTGCCAAGTTTTTCATCATTATTTTTGATAAAACATTTTCCTCCAAAAATTCTAAAATGCTTTACAATGGGAGAATTACCATACCAGAGTTCATATGGAGTTTTATCACTATTTACACGAACATGTGCCTTGTTAAGAATATTTATTGTTGTATGTGCTGCTTATCCCCAAAATGTGTCAGGTGTTCCAGAATCATCAAGCATAGCTCTAGCCATTTGTTGAACTATTCTGTTCATTATTTCTGTGACGCCATTCTGTTATGGAGTGCCAGCTACAGAAAACTGTCTTTTTATGCCATGTTGTTCACAAAATTCAAGGAATTCATTGGATGTATATTCTCCTCCTAGATCAGATCTAACACACTTGATTTTTAGATCTAATTCATTTTCAACCAATGCTTTGAAGATCTGAAATTTCTCAAATGCTTCATCTTTGTGTTTAATCAACCCAATCCAACACATTCTAGAGAAATCATCAATGAATAAGATATAGTATTCTTCACCACGTGGTGAATTTTTCCTCATAGGTCCACATATGTCAGTATGAATGAGTTCAAGAGGCTTACTGGATGATCCTTCCTTGGCATTAAATTGTACTCTGGTTTGCTTGCCGAATTGGCAAGATTTGCATATGATATTTTCAGGTAGAGTAATATTGGGAAGATCACGAACAACTTTAAGTTTGCTTGATTTGCTGATTTGAGAAAAGCTCAGATGCCCCAACCTTCTGTGCCATAGCCAATTTTCTGAAGATTTAATCAAATAACATTTTTCTTTGCAGTTCTTCAATATATATAGGTTGTTTGGAGTTCTTTTCCCTTTTATAATTGCTTTACCTGTATCAAGATCACGTACCACACATTCTTTTGAACTAAAGACAACTTCAGTTCCTTGATCACACATTTGACTTAAACTTAACAAGTTATGCTTTAATCCATCCACATACATGACTTCATTAGATTTCACCTTTTCTTTTAGAAAAACAGACCCTTTTCCCTTAATGACTGCAGGAGTATCATTTCCAAATGTAACATTCTTTTCCTTTTCTAGAGCACTATATGCAAGAAGTTTGTCTTTATCACCTGTCATGTGTCTTGAGCATCCACTATTAATGTACCATTGGTTTTCTTCATCTTCTGCAAATAACGCTATGCCACAATTTTCAACCTGTAATTCCTTCTTTTTCCATACTTTGGAGCTTGAAGGAACATGTTCTTTTGGCTGAACTTTGCTCCCGCATTCAGATTCTTCATGGCCAAAGTTATTGCAATAAGCACATTCAACTTCATTTTGAAGAGGATAAAAGTTGTTATAGGTATTATTCTTTGTTTCAATATCAATCCTTTTCTTTCTTGCTTCTCTTGTCATGATGGTTTTATATGCAACACATTGAATAGCTTTATGACCAAAATTGTGACATGAGAAACATTGTCCATTGAAGAAGAAATTTCTGCGATCATGAAATCTTCTACTTGAATTTACCTGTTGATTGGTGTTTCTTTGAAAGATATTCCTATTAGTGTTCTTTGAATTGAGATGATCATGCTTTACCTGTAAATATTCTTTATTCCCTTGCTGAGTGGCAGCATGTTGTATACCAGCTGTAGCTGCTTTTAGATAATTTGGTGCTGAAGCCTGAGAAGATTCTCCGATATATCCAAGACCAGTCTTTATAAGGGGAGAACGTTGTACCTTGATAATCTCATCTAAGGTTTCAGATCCTTTAGTAAATCTAAGATTCAGAGTCTTTACTTTCTCAAGTTCTTTTCTTAGACTTACTACTTCACACTCTAATTTCTCATTGTGTTTCTCTTTTTCTTCAAGCTGATTTTTCAGAGTTTCTATGATTATTTTACTCTCTTCTAAGCAAATTTTGAGTTGATTGTTTTCATCAAGAAAATCATTGTCTTCTAGAGCATCCAAAAAAGTATCCTTTTCTTCTCTAGATTCTTTTTCAAATGCCATGAGAAGTCTAAGATCTTGTTCACATTCTTCCTCACTATCAGATAACCCATCACTGTCTTCATGAGTATAGTAACTTTTTCTAGTGCTATAATGATTCTTATTCCTTATTACTACTTCCTTCCCCTTTTTATGTGTTTCTTTATGAGGACACTTAGTAGCATAATGACAAAATCTTCCACAATCAAAACATTTGAAAGGAAGCTTACCTCTGAACCGTCCTATGCCAAGTTGAAGTTTCTTTACAAAGTTTATCTCATCTTCTTTTGAGATATATCCTGATCCTTCTGTTTTTTGTACTTCCTTCCCTTTTGTAGAGGTTCTAAAGACTACTTCTTTGACTTCAGATGGTCCTCCTCTTCTCATTTCATGTGCAGTTAGTATGCCATGAAGTTGCACCACAGTAATATTTTGAAGATCCTTGTTTTCTTTAAGAGCAGAAACTTTTGACTCAAATTTTTCCGTTAGTGATCGTAAAATTTTCTCAACCAGAGTAGATTCGATTATTTTTTCTCCCAGATTTCTCATACGATTTACAATATCATCAAGACGTAAAAAAAAATTTGCAATGCTTTCCTCATTATCCATTTTTTCATATTGAATTCTGAGAGTCTGGAGTTTAGCACTTTTTACCTTTGAATCACCTTCATAGCTTAGAATGATTTTGTCCCATATTGCCTTTGCAGTATTCAGCTGCATGACTTTGACAAATTCTGATTTAGTCAGACTTCCTAATAGAGCATTGACAGCCTTTGCATTGGTTTCATAATTCTTTCTTTCCGTCGAATCTGTTGGTACTGTAGCTAGATATTGATATCCTCCTTCAACAATTGCCCATACATCTGCTCCCAGAGACTGAAGATAGGATCTCATCCTTGTTTTCCAGAAGATTAATTTTTTTCCGTTAAAGAGCGGAGGCATGATAGATGTTGTTCCATCTTGATTACTCATCTTACTTGATCTTCCTTCTAGCGGCTAAGCTTTTTCAGAAGGACCTGCTCTGATACCAATTGTTGGGAAAAATACTGAGAGGAGGGGGGGGGGGGGTGAATCAGTATTTAGAGCTGACTGAGAAATTTTAATTTTTCTTTCTTGAAACCATATGCTACTTTACTGAATCCAACTTGTATGTTCAAAGGTCTTATTATGTCTTTACTTAGATCATTGCATCATTCATTCATCAAATGTTATGCAGTAAGGATGAACAGAAATAACAGAAAAAACCATCAATCATAAGCAATACATATGAACACCAGTATTTAAGGTGGAAACCCAATTCAGGAGAAAACCACCGTTGCTGTTATCTCAATCTTCAATATTTATTATAAAGAAAACTTCTTACAATTTTATGCTGGTGCAGACTTATACCAGCACGAAGGCACCCACCTGCAGAAGGCTATAACCTTCTCTCGTTTACCAGCCTCTCCTGGAAGGTAGCTACAACCCCCTGGTCTCGTTTACCAGCCTCTCCTGGAAGGGAGCTACTACCCCCTGCTCTCGTTTACCAGCTACCACTAGAAGGGAGCTACAACCCCCTCACTGAAGGCTTCGACCCTCAAATCTACTGCAGACCATACCTTGCAGGCCACCAGATTTATTCATTTTCTTTAGTAGACTGGCACCAGTTCTTCATGATTTCATCAGTCAATCAAACCAGAGATTCATCATCGTCAGATCATTATATCCATGGATGCATCATAGATTTAGATTTATCAATTAAAAACAGAGTTCATCCATGCAGATATTCCTTAGAGAAATTTATCCATCCACCACCCTTACGCATGCACACCTTGTACAATAATCGTCTTCTCCTTATATAGTTTTTGCCTTTAGTGAAACCATGAGTAAAAACCATTCAACCGCTAATGGTATTCCTTTGACAGTATTTCCTTTAGTTTACCCCACGTGCCTCTTTGATTTCTTTTTAATTTATTTATCAATTTGAAGAAATTGACAAATAAATATATTTACACCTTTGAACTGAACTTTAGGATTAAAGTTACAACCCTTCGCACTTTAAAGAAATATCCAACGCTTTCAAACAATTAACCTTATGATAAACCTTTGACCCCGGGCCCACATATATATTCAATAGCCAATCAAATATGCACATGGTACCATAAGTAAACGTCGCGCAAGTCCAGTGTCCGATCACCGTTAGATAGCAAGCTTCCAGATCAACGACATATATGCATATCGCTCGACCTCTGATGCCGAACGTTAACGTGCGATGGCCCACCGTACTTTGGTTAATCTTCATGCATCTGCCTCATATGACCACTGTCCGATGGCTTCCCTCCATATCAACGGTGCACAACAATATCGCTGGGTATCCTGGGTCGAACTATAACGCACGATGGCGCGCAGTGACAAGCGGTTTTGTGGCGGTCCACCTCGCCACGTGTCGAAAGCTCTATGGAATCGGAGCCAACCTCTTGAATACCGCTTGACCATCAAAAGCGATGCGATGAAAACCACTTTCAACCTTAAACCACGTTCACTGTTCATTAGCAAGGTTCCGCCCCTCTACTCCAGGTTCCATCAGCGTACTTTTGCTAATTCGTTTCTCCGTGTTATCAGTTCATATAACCAGGATTACTGTTATACAACTCCGATGAAATCCTTTCGGACTGTTCGTAATTCTGAAGAGTTGTTCCAATGAAATTCTGAGTCACCGAGTTCCGTGTTGGTTGCAGGAATTCACAATTACTTCATCAATAACACATTCATGTATTATACTTGCTTAATTCAATAAAGGCACAGAAAATTCTGAGATCAATCCCCAACATTGATCCCAATTTACCTTCAGTCTTATATTCAACGAATGTATACACAGTCGACCGTATTGGCATCGGTTCCTCAAACTACATACAGAGCACCATTAATCCCCTCATAGGGTTTCTTACGGATTTCATTTATCCTCGATCAGGATGCATACATATGTTCACACATGAATTAATTCCACAGAGACACAAATATCCTTCCTACTGAATTCAATTGGCTCCTTGATTGATACTGCTCTCTGTAGATGCACTCTTTCTCTGTTCTTCTCTGCTACATGTCTTTTCTCTGTTCCTAGTTTCAGATGCCAATTCCTTTGCCACTTCCTTTGCCATCAATGACAATATTTCCAACAAGAGGGGAATTCCAATGAAGGATTAAGGAATCATCAGTGTGATAAATATCATGTTTCTGGGTGTGTAAGAAAGAGGAAATTTAGTAGAGAAGGATCACTATATAACCACAGAAATAATGTCTCTTGTTCTTGGGTTAAAGTTTGTATTAAGTGCGTGAATTTCAAGGTATAAAGGAAGAGGAATATACCAAATTTAGGAAGGTTGTCTAGTGAAAGAAGTAAAGGATATAATCTCTTTGTTTTAAGGTTTTTACCCACATCACTCATCTAAGGAAGGTCGAATATCACTTCAGGAAGAGAAAGTTCCATCAAGTGTTGAAAGGAAGTGTGAGGAAGAAGTTACTATAGAAAATTCAAGGGGTCTTGGTATAGGGTATCAAATCGAAGAAGACCGAGGAAGAATCCAGTATAGGTCAAGCTCAGTCCATAGAAGAATCAAATAAAATCATATCAGTTAGGAACCGATTTTCCCTAGTAGTAGTACAGTATGGTGCAGAAAAGGAGATCAACATAAGGAGCCAAGAAAGAGCAGTGACAAGGTCTTGGAGGCATACTGGTGTCGAGGTTTTGTGTCATGGTCATTGTACTTACCAACTGAATATCTAGAAGAAGAATTACTTTTGGGTTTCCTATCCAAGAGGGCGAGGTTTTGGCCCTAACTTGGAGAGCCAAAAGTATGTGTCTCTTGTGTTTTGATAATTGACTTGAAGAAATACATAGTAAGCTAATGAAGATAGGGTACAAGTAATAGAAGCATGAAAAGTATAACACAAGAAGTTATCAAGTAAGAGAATTTAATTAAACGCTTCCTTAATAAATTATAATAATCAAATCAGAGCTAAGGTTTTGAAGACAAGAAAGGGCTCTTTGGCAAGAAGACACATGTATCAAGAGATCAAGGGTTGTACTTGGATTCTACTTCATGTAGAAATTGGAAAGTCGTCTCAAGAAGATCAAGGACCTTTCTCAAAGGACCTATACATCAATATCTATACATCAACAATTATTTGGTGTTGAAATCTATTAGGTCTCTATAATTTAGCAGAGTGATAAGACTAAACGCTACAGAGACTACATCAAAAACCACTTTGGGATTCTAGGATCTAGCCCTCCTGAATCTAGAGAGGGATCTCTCTATAATTGCAAAGATTGATTTATCTTTGAAGGTTTTTAGTGTGATATTAGGCTAGTTATTAAGATCAAGGGTTTTTTGTTTGTTTTGGTTGGGAAAGGGTATGATGGAGGTGAAGAAAGTATAAATGAAGGGTGAAGGTGTAAGTATGTGAAAGAATGGTTCAGCTAATAAGATAGGCAAGGAGCAGCTTTAATCCATTGGGCTATGGAGTCATAAGAGGATTTAATTGAAACAGCAAGATTCAAGAGTGGTCCATGGGGCAAGTCATCTATGTCAAAGGATCTCTTTAAGTTGATTTTATGGAATGGAACAATAAGAAATGGAGTGAGGGAAATCAAACAGATGAAGAAACAAAGAGCAGCCTAAGATCAAGTCAGTACTTTGAAACTATCATGCTTTTGGCATGCACTTAAGAAAAGACACAAAATTAATCTAAGATCAGGTAAGTACTTTGAAACTATCCTTCCTTTGATGTACTTTCAATAGAAAACATTTAAAACACTTAGAATAGCTTAAGATCAAGTAAAGACTTTTAACTTAGCCTGCTTTCGGTGTATTCAAAAGGAAAACATTCATGATAAACATAAAAAGTAGTCTAAGATCAGGTAAGTACTTTGAAAATAGCTTGCTTTCAACATACTCTTAAGGGAAGATTTCAAACAACCTTTGGAGAAAGAACTAGAAGACAGGGAAAACCATAAACTTTCCTAGTTCAATTCTACTTAGCATGCATTGAAAATATCATTCAAGAATAATGTTTAAAGTTTTAGACAGTAAGACATGGGCTCACCAACGTTCCTTGACTGCTTGGACTGTATTAAATCATTCTTAAATACACAATTGGAGGAAAACATAACGATAAAGCTTATCAGTGAGAGTAGGGTACTTGTAAGAGTAAATCCTAGCTCTATATTTGTTGTTCTTTATCAGAGAAAAGTGGACAGAGTGGAAACAAAAGAAAATAAAAATTTACAATAAGAAACACATCACCATTGACATAGACCAGGATCCCATAAATCAGCTTGTATTTGATGTTCAAACCAGTTACAATCATCAAGTCCAATGGGTCTCTACAGCTTAAAACTTCCCATTTTAGCTTATGTATCTTCAATTACAAACAGGGCTACAACAGCTTCAGAAAACTATTTACATGCAACAGATATCCATAGACCAACCTATATACAATCTTCTACAATAGTATTTATAGAAGAATGACAAGGTGGAGTGTAAGAAGGGTCTAACTATTCAATTAATGCAAATTTTATGCTTCTCGGCCTTTGAGGGGCTCAACAGAGAAGTTTTCTGATATTTTCTCTATATTAATAGGTTTTCATAAATTATTTAGCCGCTTAGTAGATTTTGTTGACTTTAAAACTCTTTAGGCAGGCCGGTAATAACTCTGGCTACTTTAAACAAAATATCACCGACTAAGGCAATAACTATGCCTTCTTTTGTTTAATTGAAGTTATAGGTGGTGCCTTGGTAGTTGAAAGGATATTTAGTCTTTGATGTGGCGGAGAGCGATTCTTTACTGATATTTCTCTATTTAACCTTAAAACACTTTTAAATTTCTTTCGGTCTGTGTTTTAGGCTTAACTAGCCTTTGATCTCTGTTTTGGGGTCTTCATTCTTTAACATTGTCTTTATCCTTCAAACCTGTGGATTAAAAACATTGATCTTCGGGCTTTTAGGCATTAATCCCTTTATCTTTGATTCTTCACTGATACACTTTGTTTGGCTTTTTCACACAGGTGGCTTTCTGCTATTGGAGGGCTTCTGCTAAACCTTGGATCATGATCCAGATGTTTTAAACTTGAATTTCATACCCTACAGATCATTTTCTTTATTGGATTAAGGCACAGAATCATCATTCCGAGCCTTTTTGTCACTTGTCTGTGACTGTGGAAAACACAGAACAACCCCCATTTAAAAACCCTGCAAAAACACAAAAACTCATTATTTAATCCTGCAGAATTTGGTTAAGACTACTTCAGAGGCTTGTGAGGGTGGAGGAGCAGTGAGGAAAAATGAGGATGCAGAGGAAAAAGGGACGAAAATTATAGAAAAAAAAATAACCAGGTGAAAAAGGAGTTTGGGCGTGACAGCGAACGTGGACCATTAGATTAGAACGATCAATGGTTGAGATCATTCGGTGAAACGCTTGGGAGAGTAGAAGGATGGCAGACGAATGGAAGTGATATTAAATCGAGACCGTCTGATCTCAAAGATCGACGATGGATATTGCTCGGTGAAATATTTCGGGAGTATATTAAGTGAAAAGTGAAATGGGGGTAAGATTAAGTCAAGACCGTCTGATCTTAGAGATCGACGGCTAGGATTAAAAGATGAAAAAGCAATGTTAGTGGAGGGATCGGTATAGCGGAAAATCAGGAGCGGTTTTCGTGCAAGCTCTGGGGGGAAGGTGGTTTTCACTTTTGGAACGCGATATGTGTTAGCGTTTGACATGTGGATTTTGAAAACCGCCTATTTCGCGCGGAACTTGTGCACTGCAGGGAGGTCCAAAAAATTATGCAATATGGATTCTGGTCCGTTGGATTGGAGGCTCCAGATCCATGGTGTTGGTTAAGCGCGATGGATGAAGAGCTGCGAGGTAAAGAGGTACGCAGGGTCCATGGTGATGTCACCAAAATTGGCGCATAGTGGATGGGTGAAATGGGCTATTGGGTTAAGTCCCGATCGTTAGATTTCTTTGATGGATGGTTGGATTTAAGAGAAGAAGCAGATATGAAGAAATGAATGGAAAGGGAATGTGCGGAAGAAGGATCAATGGGAGCCGTCGGATCATGAGGATCGACGGCTGAGATCTGTCAATGGGGGAGAATGAGAAGGGCGGGGTTTAAGAAGCATAAGTAATGTGGGTCGTCAGATTTAAGAAGATCAACGGCGGATATTTCATCGCAGAATCGCATCAGCAGGAGGAAAGGGAAAAGTGGTGTTGCAATGTGCTGATGTGATTGAACACGGACCGTCCGATCTAAGGGAGATCGATGGTGGAGATTTAATCGGAGGTCAAGGTGTTGGAGAATCATGCGATGGATGGGTACAATGCGATGAAGCGCGAACCATTGGATCTGGCGGAATGGATAGCTAGGATTACATCACATAGGAGAAAAGGAAAGAGGCCAAAGCATTAGGGTGTTAGAATTTGCGATGTGCGATTAAGCGCTGGCCGTTGGATCGATATGAGAGATCAACGGTGGAGATTTAATCGGTGGGAGTGATGTGGGAGGGTTATGGGTGGAGCATGATTGAATCTTAGCTGTTGGTTCTTTTGGATTCAATGGCTAAGATTAAATTAGGGGGATGGACATCAGAGGAGGGAAAAGAAAGGAAAAAAGGGAAAATGCAATTGCCGATTTGTGATGGAGCGAAAGTCGTTGATCTGAAAACTAGATCGACAGGGGAGATTTAACGATGAAGAAAAAGGAGGGATGGCGGGTTTTGGATCAGGGAGTGATATGGACCGTTAGATCTGGGCATAGCAGATCAGATCAACAGTGGAGAATTGATCACGAGATCGCATTGGCAGGAGGCAAATAACCATAAAAACAAAGTAAAATGTGTTTTTGCGATGCGATGAAAACTTGCGATGTGATGAGCGCTTCGCGCCCAGTCACAACATGGGTCATATGTGGAAAAAGGGGTTGGGGCTAAGGCTGAAAGGGGCTTAAGGCCTTTATAGAAAAATGAAGGTTTTTAGGCCAAAATAAATGTTTTTGAAGGGTTTTCGGGGGTTCCGATAAATGAAAGAAGGGATTTTTAAACCAAATGAAAGGGAGATATAAGGATTAAAAGGGTATTTGGAATTATTTAGAGGTTAAATGAAGGTTAATGAAGGGATTTTATGAAGGGTTTATTGAGGAAATAAGGGTTAAAATGGAACTTGATAAGAGTGAAATGGAGAAGTTGAAATGAGGGAAAGTGGAGCTTCTCAAACAGTTTTCTCTTGGTAAAACAACAGGTTCCTTAGGATTAATAGGGAAACAACAGTGAAGATTAACTCAAAGGGTAAAGATCATAAGAATTTAAGAAATAAAAATTTGGACATGAATTGTTTCTTAAAGGCTAAAAGAGATTTATCCACCATTTGATATGAAATTTTTTTATAGGTGGCTAACAGTGGCTCCACATGGGGATGACATCTTCTTGAAGGTGTCAAGAACTTCAGACAAGTTATCTCTGGATGTTGATTAGTGCCTTGCACTTGATAATATTTTTCTTATACTTAGCTGCTAACATAGATGGTTAGAAAGTCTTGACATATCAGCAGAAAAAATTTCCCAAACATCTACCTACACAGCCTACTTCCTAACATTTTTTCTTCAGCAGGTGCATTTGAACTTGCAAACCTTTTCATCAATCATTTTATTCTTTTATTGAAAACATGAAACTAATCTAATTCTACCCTTATTTCTCCATGAACTCAGATTTAGCAGTTGAGTTCATAAGTTTCTCTACCTAACTATTATCTGTCAGGATTAGACTATATGACAGACCTTTATTCTCTAAATTCTAAAAATAGAAATTTAAAAGTAGCCAAGCCAGGATTGAACAGTCTAACTTGCTGCTGATCTATGACATAAAAACAAGATACACATAGACTAAAATTTGCATGAAATTAAAGAAAAATGTTGAAGGCTTAAGATCTGAAAACTAAAACATCCTTCATTATTTCTTCAGCTCTGTTTTTAGGCTTGTTTGAGCTGTTTTTCTCTCTCATCTAGTTCAAGCTTGGAGCATTTTAGAACCAGTTTCCTTTCTATCTTTGGCTCAAGATTTAATCTAATTAGAGCCATTCTTCTTTTGAGATTCATAGGTTCAGATTTTGAATTTGTTTGAACCTTTGTTTTTCTATCCTAATCTACCTTACTGATAAGCCAAGATTAAACTGTTTGGCAAATCTAATTCACTAACCTATCAGCAGTAAATTGAAAAAAAACTAATTAGTCATGATTAGGTTGTATGAATAACTAGAAGTGTGTTTTTAGGAGTGGCATCTAAGCTTGCACACTTTCAGATTTTGTTTCTCTTTTTTGGTATGGGGTTATACCTTTCTTGTTTTTACAATCTGCCCTCTTTTCTATCTTTTATTGTTTTTTTATTTTTATTTTTCTAACTTTGAATGTAATGTTAAGACAATGATATTTAAAATTAGAAAAAAGGAAAAAGCTTCAAACTGATATAGTAAAGAAAAATAATGTTTGAGCATCCTGACATTGACAGGACCTCCAAAAAGTTCAATTCCATTCACTTCCTGCAAGAAATAAGCATTGTTACCAGTAGTAGAATGAATGAGATAAGGGCCCATCCATAAGTTATCAAATTTCCCATGTTTTCCCTTATCTTCTCTCCTAGAAACCCACTTCAAAAATTTGTCTCCAACGCTGAAATCATTGGCCTTTGTTCTTTTATCAAACAACTTCTTGATGTTTTCTTGCTTGTGTAATGCTCTATTGTAGACTTCCTCCCTGGTTTCTTGAACATGTATAGTATGATTGATTCTTCTTGTCATATCATTTTCTTCAGACTGTACTTCTTATATCAGCTTCATGACTGGCACTCCTAGACTGGTTGGAAAAATTGCATTTGCTCTGTTGAGCTCCAAAGATGTTCTTTCTTCCACCACATTCCACTCCATTTCCTTTGTCCATTATTAATTACAAGCTCAAATGATCAATATAATTAATTAAAATTTCTTTAAGAATGAATATCATGACTAACTTGCTATGTTTTTATGATTTTGTCATTGTAGTACTTTTTGAACTAGATCTAGCTACAAAATGCAGACATTTTGCAGCTAGTTTCCGATTCTGCAGCTGTCTTCATGTCTACACAGGTTCCAGGTGTCATCTCAGAGAAAAACACATATGGCTGTATTCCACATCACTCCCTCATCATTTGTTGCTTTCCACGAAGTTTGAATGGAATTATGTAGGTGGTTATGCACGTGGGAACTCAAACTAGGAGATAGACTCCTAGTAGGACAAGGACAGTCCAGATGTCCTTAATCATATTACGAGACCACCATTAGAGTCCTAGTTTGATTTTTATTTGGAAAGACAATTATCCCTAGGTTATCTCAAGACAATTATGTAATTTTGTTATAAATATGGCTCGGGAAACCGAGGGACAAGGTTAGATTTTGTGTTTGATTGCTAGATTTCAGAAGTCCAAAAACACTCTATTTTGAAGTAATTTCTCTTTTAATGAAAGAAGCAAAATTTTATT
This sequence comes from Pinus albicaulis, assembly GCA_034641835.2. Taxonomy (NCBI): domain Eukaryota; kingdom Viridiplantae; phylum Streptophyta; class Pinopsida; order Pinales; family Pinaceae; genus Pinus; species Pinus albicaulis. The sequence continues at coordinate 1,475,939,540 of CM076580.1, forward strand.
GAAAGGATGAGTCAATCTTGAAGTAGATTTTGTGCGCTATTCCAGTGGTAGAGGGCCCCTACTACCTGAGCAGCTTTGTTCATACAACTTAGATAAGTATTTTAGTCTCGTTTTCATTTCTAGCTTAAGTAGGTTTCTGAAGTTATGTTTCATACTTGTTTACATTAATAATCACAGCTAGACTTACTCTTATAAACTCTTCCAAAATATCATCACGATGAATAAGGCATAGCTGTGGTGTTGTAGATTTTAGTCGCATTTCCTTTCAAATTTTATGATTTATGCTTGTTTACACTAAGTGTCATAGCCGGTCTTACTCCTACAAACTCTTCCAAAACATCATTAACAATGAATAAGAAACAGTTTTGGTATCTTAGATCCTAGTTGTATTTTCTTTCAAATATTATGTTTATGTTCAATTGCATTGAATAATACAGCCAGACTTGTTTTTACAAAACTCTTCCAAAATATCATTCATATTGAAACGAGATGGGCTGTAGAATTCCATAGACTAGCTGCATGTTAATTTAGTTACAACACTCCGGAGGTTGATTGCATTTAGTTCAGCTCTGTCACTACATTTCTAGTTTGATAATGGCATTCTAGTTTAACTCTGTTCACTGTACTTCAAGTAGATTAGTAGCACTTTAGTTCAATCTCAGTTCATTTTGTTCAAGAAAATATTAATGGCATTTTAGTTTAGTTGTAGTCACTGTATTTTAAGATTGATAGACCACATTCTAGCCTAGTGTTATCCATTGTATTTCAAGTAGTACTAGTTGACAAAATTAGTCTCTCGGCTTTCATTATTTACAACTTACTTTTGTTCTGAATTTATATTGATACATCATCACATGAACATGGGTCAGTAATATGAGTTTAAGGCTTGGATTATTCTGCAAATATTTTACAAATTCACCTATATCATTTTTCCCAAACATTATTCTAAAAAATCTCTAAACTTCTGAATAAGGCCTAGTAGTGATAAGTCAAAGTTGCAAAATAGGGTAACTTCAACATCATAGGTTAATCTAGAATAGAAACCTTACTGTGTTACAAATAATCATTTTTTTTGTAATATTGTGAGTTGATTGTTTATTTAGGAGAACTTCATTTACACTTAACTTGTCCATTTCTCAAGCTCTTCCAACACATCTTTAATGAATGAATTGGATAAGTTCAAGCTCATGTTGTGATTTAATTCCTTACAATGAAGTCATTATCAAGCTTTTCATTTGTTGTTTTCCATCCATAGTTTAGGCTTTGTTCTGTTTTAATATAACCAATAGCTTCTTTTCACCAACACTTAGTTCTTTCCATTTTCAAACATAAAACCATAAAACCAAAAATATCATAAAACACTAAACACAACGTAGTGAGAAACAAATACCTAGGCACATATAGTGCACCACACTTCAGCAGTTTACTAACCCTGGTTGACAATTAATGAACTCAATTTAGGAACACTAAGTTGAGCACAAACATTTTGGCACCGTTGCCGGGGAAGTGTAACTAGGTAGCCTTGTTTCTTAACTCCCAAAAACAATGATATGCGTAGAGAGAGAGACTCAAGGGGTAGATTCATAAGAAGCAGAAGCAGAAGCTTGATTCCTAGAACACCTCTTGTTTCACCTAGACCAAGAGCCATCACACCTCCAACTCAGACCCACATTCCATCCTTTACTGATCCTAGAATTCCAGAAGACTTAAGATCAGATATTCCATTAGAAAGACCTTCCACTTCATCCACTGAACCTGTCTTAGAAGAAGATTCAAGGACCCCTGCTAGAGACACAAACTTTTCCACTTCCACAGAAGAATCAACTATGGTAGAAGAAGGGGGAGGAGGAGTCTTTAATGGAGAACACACATTATTTGGAGGAAGTAGAGGAAGAGGTAGAAGAGAAATGGGAAACTCTTTTGGGTTTCCTATATTAGATGAAGAAAACAATACAGCTATGAAAAACATTTCACCCTCTGTCCTTCCAAACTTCTATGGACTTAAAACTGAAGATCCTGAAACCTTCCTATTTGAATTTGAAGTCCTATGTAGAACTTATGACTACTTACAAGATTCTCAAAAACTTAAACTATTTCCTTCAACATTGAAAGGAGCAGCATTGAAGTGGTTTATGAGTTTGATCAAAAGTTCTATTAGAACATGGGAAGATATGAAACAAGCATTTCTAGAAAGGTGTTTGGATTATTGTATGCCAGTCAATCATAAGGAGGAAGTGTTCAAGAAGATAAAAAAAAGAAGATGAAAACCTGGAAGATTTGTTGGGGAGATTTCATTACAACATCAAAAGAGAAAAAATGGAGAACTTAGATCAAGAGACCTTAAAAGCTCTCCCGTTGAAGAAAATTAGGGATGAATGGTTGGATATCCTTAACATGATGGGAAAAGGGGATATATCTCAGCTCACATTACCTGAAATATCTGAGTTATGTATCAACCTTTCAAGAGGGAAATCAAAAACTGTAAAAGGTCCAAGAGACCCTGCTCTTGCAAGGGCAAGTAAGTCTGCTTCTGGGACAATAAGTAGGGAAGAGATAGGGCATATGCTTGATGAATTCAAATCTAACATCTTAGGGAGTCTTAGTGAACAAATAGACACCCTTAAGTTACAAAACAAGCAAAAAGTTGAATCTGATGCCTTAGCCATCTTTTGTCCCAAATGTAGAAAGAAGCATGCCTTGAGAGAATGTCCTTTGGATGCAAAAGTTGTAGAGACCTGTGTAATTTGTTCACAAAAAACATGAAACCAAGAGATTTCCTTCACTTCCTGGTCTTAAAGTTGTCTTTCAAGAGGAAACTCCTACAAATTCCACAAAATCTCTCAATTTTGTCTCTAGAAGGCCTTGGCAAGGACCTCAAACACAAGGATTCCATGATCAATTGTATAATCAACCTCCACTAAATTGGAATTCTTGGCAGCAACCTTGGCCCCAATTTCAAAATCAATCTCAATCTTGGGCACAAGGAGCACAAAATCCCTATGGAAGATACTCCCAGTACTATCAATATCCACCATCCTATCCTCCATACCCACATTTTTCTCCTCAAAATCCTCAAAAAAATCCTCAACAGAATCCTTAGAACCCACAACATCAAAATCAACCACTCCCATTACCATTTCCTTAGAAATCAAATCAGTTGCCTGCTCAACCCATACCAAACCCCAATAATAAAAATCCTCAGAATACATACATGATAGAAGGCCAACAATTTCCAACTTATTTAAATACTCCTCTAGACCTTAGTGATGTTCAACTTAGGTCTGGAAGAATACTTGAAAAGAGGAAACCTTCTGTGATCATATAAGAACAAGATAACTTTGAGGAAGATTCTCTACGGGAAAATAAAATTCTTGAAGAAGACACATCTTTTCAGGACCCAAACATTGAAAAACCAAAACAAAAAGAGCCAATAATTTCAACTCATGTATTAGAGTAGCCATCAACATCCACTCCTACACCTCCCTTTCTAGAAATATTACAAATTGATAGAGGTGTAGAAAAACAAATTATGGTGCCTAATTATGATTTCCTAGATGAGCTGAGAAATGTTTGTATTAAGATTCCATTATTACAAGCTATCAAGGAAATTCCAATTTTAGCAAAGACAATAAAGGAGTTGAGCATGAAGAAAACAAGAAAAAGAATAAGAGAGACAAAGAAAATTCAACTGGCAGGAAAAATAGCAGATATCATGATGGGTAAGATTGTTATTCCAAAGTATCTAGACCCATGAAATCGAGTTGTTAAAATTCACATCAATGGAATTGAGATCCAAAACACACTCATTGATTTAGGAGCAGCAATCAATATCATGAGTAGACAAATCATGGATAAACTGAAACTTCCTAATCTTCTCTTTACACCCACATTATTACAATTAGCAAATGGATTTGTGATCAAACCTGATGGGGTAATAGAAGATATTCCAGTGTCCCTATATTCTTGGGAGTACCCTGTGGATTTCATGATCCTAACTCCTAAGAATAATCTAGGAGGGCATCCTATTATATTAGGAAGAACTTGGCTAGCTACCGCTGATGCTTTCATTAGTTGTAGATCCGATGATATGTATATCTCTGATGGTATTTCAACTAAGAGATTCACTTTGTATCCTCCAGCAAGGACAATTACAGATTTAGATGATACTCAATGGATAGAGGATGAAGAAGACTTACAACCTCTCTTCACAATTTCAGAAATTAGTGAAGATAGTCAAATTCTGAATACTTTAGAAAACTTTGAATCCTCTTTGGAATACAAACATGAACAATTTCAAGAAGAATCCAACATTGAGTTTTTATCATCAAGACAGATATCTCTTCATTCTATGGATAAATTTGGCAGCTCTACAAGTGAAATATTTCCAGGAAAAATTTAAACATAAACAAGAACCTAGAAAAATCTCAACAAGAAGAGCTAGTCAAGATCTTACTGAGACATTCTTCTGCATATGCATGGGAGTACACTGATATGAAAGGGATAAGCCCCAAGACTTGCACTCATCACATCTACATAGAGGAAAATTGTAAACCAATCAGACAACCTCAAAGACAGATGAATCCAAATCTTAGGGAGATTATTAAAGAAGAATTGCAGAAATTGTTGAATGTCAACTTTATCTATCCTATTTCAGATAGTCAGTGGGTTTCTCCTTTGGTAATTGTGCCAAAGAAAAATGGTAAATGGAGGGTATGTATTGACTACTGAGAATTAAACAAAGCTACTCTTAAAGATCATTTTCCCCTACCTTTCATAGATCAGGTGTTAGATACGTTAGCTGGAAAAAAGTACTTCTCATTTCTAGATGGGTTTAGTGGTTATAATCAAATTCAAGTAGCACTTGAGGATCAAGACAAAACCACATTTACCTGTCCTTGGGGTACCTATGCTTACCACGTATTTCCATTTGGATTATGCAACGCACCTGCAACATTTCAAAGGGCAGTATTAGGAATCTTTTCGGATCTAATACATGATTGTGTAGAGGTATATATGGATGATTTCACAGTTTATGGAAACACATTTGAAGAAGCATTAGAAAACTTGGAAAAAGTTTTAAAAATATGTAAAGAAGCAAATATTTCACTTAGTCATGAGAAGTGTTTTATGATGTTTAATGAAGGAAATGTTTTAGGACATCACATTTCAAGGGATGGGATTAGAGTTGATGAGTCAAAAGTTGAAGTCATCTCTAACTTATCTATTCCAAGTTGTCAAAAAGATGTTAGGAGTTTTCTAGGATTTACAGGATATTATCGAAGATTTATAGAAAAATTCACCAAGATAGCATCTCCACTCTTCAAATTACTTACCAAAGACTATGAATTCAAATGGAATTTTGATTGCCAGTTAGCCTTTGAGACCCTGAAAACAAAAATTTCTGAAGCACCTATTTTAAGGGGACCTAACTGGAAGTTACCTTTTCATATCTCAACAGATGCTTCTGATACAGCTCTAGGAGCAGTATTGGGACAAAAAGACTTGATTCCTTATGCCATCTACTATACGAGTAAAAATTTGACTCCTGCAGAGTTAAACTATACTGTAACTGAAAAAGAGTTTTTAGCTGTTGTTCATGCCATAAACAAATTCGGACACTATATAACAGGCTATGAAACTTTTGTTCACACTGATCATTCTGCAATTAGATACTTAATGAACAAATCAATTACTAATGGCAGAGTCATAAGATCGTTATTGCTTTTACAAGAATTCAACATTACCATTCTAGATAGGCCTGGAAAACAAAACACAGTAGCTAATTTCCTATCTAGACTCCAAAACATCAAATATGACACTCCAGTTGAAGATCAATTTCCTGATGAATATCTTTTTGCAATTTCTACTCAGACTCCTTGGTTTGCTGACATTGCTAATTATTTAGTTTCAGGGAAATTTCCTTCAATAATGAATGCAAGAGACAAAATAAAAATCATTTATGACAGTGCAAAATATTCATGGGTTGCTAATGAGTTGTACAAGACAGGTCTAGATTTTATCATTAGGAGATGTGTTCGGGAAGATGAGATGCCTGAGATTCTCAAAGCATGTCATGATGAACCTTGTGGCGGACACTTTGTTGATAAGAGGACAACTTATAAGGTCCTTCATTTAGGATACTATTGGCCATCCCTTTTTAAAGATGCTAAAGAGTATGTCAAAAGGTGTGACAGTTGCCAAAGGGTAGGGAAACCTTCTCCTTCAGGTGAGATGCCATTACAACCTCAGGTACACATTGAACCTTTTGAAAAATGGGCTTTGGATTTTGTAGGACCTATTGGTCCTCCATCAAGACAAAAGAAATATATATTAGTTTGCACTGATTATGTTACTAAGTGGGTAGAAGCTAAACCATTACTTGTTGCTAATGAATCATCTGTAGTTACTTTTCTTTTGAGGATATTTTTACTCGTTTTGGTGTCCCAAGGGAAATTGTTACAGATCAAGGAGCTCAATTTACATCAAGGCTGGCAGTGAGAACAAATGATGTGGAGAGATACAGTCAGGACAGAGAAAATCTATACCTATCATCACAGCAAATGGTCAAGTGGAATCTACTAATAAGGTCATTGAAGGGATCCTAACAAGAAACATTCTACATGAAGATTAGGCATATAGGCTTCTGTGAAGCCTTGTGGGCTATAGAACTTCATGGAGAAACTGTGGTCATACTCTACATGCCGACTTGTTTAGCAAATGCTTTTTTCCCATAGAGTTCGGGTCTAAAACTTTCAAAATGGTTCAGCTAGGACTTGATCATCTATGAGCACAAGCACAAATTGGAGGCAGTTAATGAATGGATGAATCAAGACAGATCTGGGTTCAAAAGCAGTATAGTCCAACATCAAAGGACTAGATGGCATGATAAATACATCAAGGAAAAGAAGTTCAAAGAAGGTGACTGGGCTCTCTTGTTTGATTCAAAGTTCAAAGATTTTCAAGGTAAATTCCAAACACATTGGCTTGGGCCATATGAAATTGTGAAATTTTTTGACAATGGAGCAATAAAAATCAGGACAAGAGATGAAGAAGAGGTCACTTTTCTTGTGAATGGTCATAGATTGAAGCTGTATCATAAGCCACTTTCAAGAGAAGAATTTGTCGAGAAGTTCCAGGGGAACAGTGATGTGAAGTTAATGAAGAATATTTTTTCTTCTTCATCAACTTAATTGAATTTTCTGAAGTCACTTTATTGAAAAAAATAAAAATAAAATAAAAATAAAGATAAAAATAAAGTATAAACATGAAAACTAATCACTGATTAGCATGTCTATACAGAAAAGGTAGAGTGAAAATCAGAATCTTTCTGATACTTTAGCTTTTCAAATTTGTTCTTTTTCTGCAAGAAGTTCCATTTCACTTATGGTTATGGTCCATCTCATTTCATTCATCCATACTCCATTTCATTCATTCATCCACACTTCATTCATTTCACCCCATGGTCCACCTCATTTCCATCCCAGATTTTTAAGTTTGATGTTTTTCTGCAATTGAATAATACATATCATGAATTGCAGGCCACTTCTCATACTTCACTCCATTTCATAAGTTGTGATCCATTCCACTCCATTATTCACTTCATTCATATTCCATTACATCATATTTAATTATCCATCTTCACTCATTCCATACAACATTCCATTCATGCTCCAAACCATACCATTTCATGTGTCAAGTATTCTACAGGTACATTCTGCAATTAGTTAGACATTCTGCAGCCAGTCAGACATTTTGCAGCCAGACAGACATTCTGCAGCCAGGGATCCTGAAAGCACTGTCCAGTAATCACCTGATCTGTAATAAAATGATCCTGCATATCCATGACAACAAGAAAAATCAAGGGAGTTATGAAGACTCAAAAAGTAATGATTTTCAGGGGAGAACAAAGCATATAAAGAGAAAAAAAATCAGAGGAAAGGCAAAGGTAAAAGTTCTGATTATAATGACATATCATGAAAATTTTTAGTATAGTTAAGTTATGAATAATTCAAAAAGTTGTTTTAATTGATTTTGTTGATCATGCCTAACAAACCTCCCGTAGAAACTTTGGATAAAACTCCTTCTATTCCACCATTTCAAATCCCATATCCGATCATCATTTAAAAATCTAAACGGTTAAAGTGCTGAAGTGATTGGATTAGTCACGTCACTAGGCCAAAGCATTTAATGATGATTTTGAATTCGTTACAAAATATCTCCGCGGTCTTTTCTTCTGTGATATCTTTCAACTCATATACATCATCCTCACCTCATTATATTCATTTCGCAATCACTCCATATCATTCTTTCCCGTAGCCAAATCTTAACCATTTCAGTCTGTAAAACAGAGGAAACATCTGTGGGGAAAAAACATCTCTATAACAAACATTGTCACCGTGAACAGAGGAGCAACAATTTGAAGGTTGGAAAGAGAAGTTATGTGTCTCATAGTGAGGACCGAACTGGTTGGAACTAAGTACTTGGAGGGATATCCTCAAGTCAGAGAAATGTTACAACAAGCAGGGTGGTTGCAATTCTTTGAAAAATTCAGTGGTTTTCACAAAGAGGTGACTAAAACGTTTGCACGGTCCTTCAATGGAGCTGAGGTCGAGATAGGAGATATTAAATTCACCATTACATAAGCCTCCATTTCAGAAGTAACCGAATTGCCCAAACAAGGAGAAAGGTGGTTCAAGAATAGAGAATTTCATAACGAGGCATGGAAGAAGATACTCAAGTCACCAGGTATGGATGTTTCCATTTTTAAAAAGGGTATCCCTAACTCCGCACTAAATAACAAATGGAGGAACATGTTGCTTATCTTGCAAAAATTCATCACTTGTGAAGGAAGATATGGTACCTTTTATGTTTATCATATTCGATTGATAATGCATTTCTTAGAAGAAGAACTCAATTTTCCCTTTTTCTTGCTTCATAGTTTAAAGAAAATGGCCTCAAGTGTTCAAAAGAGAGTTAAATTTCTAGAAACAACCTTATACCACCATGGTTTAGTCAAAATTTTGATTGAACATCATTTGAGAAAAATGGGAGATAATTGGGAAGAGTTCTTAGTGAGAAATCACTTTGAAGAACCCAAGGAACCTCCACTTGAAGACAAACCTACAAAAAGAAGCAGAAGATGGAAAACCTCCAAAACTAAAACTAGTAAAACAATACAAGAAGGCAGTGAAGAAATGATTTCTGAGAAATTGGCTTAGATTAGGAAGCAGCTTAAGAAAGAGAGGATAATAAGAAAATTTTCCAGAGAGAAAGGAGAAGGACCATCTCAACCAAGAAGGAGCCACAGACTTAGAGGGATACTAAAGAAAACAAAGGTTAAACAAACTGGAGTCATAAAAATAGAGGATGAAGAAATGCCTACTGAGGAGGATTTTAATGAAGGAGCTCCTGAAATAGACCCAACACAACAAGAAATTTACAACTATGTTGAAACATTAGAGAAAAGAGCTTCAGAAGGAAGAGACAGAACTCCTAGTCCACCAAAATCTGCAGTTGATATCCTAAGGAGAGATAAATATGAGTTGGAAATACTCAACAGGCATATCAAGAATGAGAATGAAATTCTGAGAGAGAATGTTAAACTGAAAACTAATATGAATTCAACTCTGTCTCTACAAATGCAAAAGTTACACAAGGCCAATGAAAAATTGAAGAAGAAAAATAAAAAGTTAACCAGGGCACTCACAAATTTGAGATTCAAGTTAGTCATAAGGAAGCCCAGAAGGCCTTTGACTGCTAGGCAAAGCAAAAGAAGAGGGTTGGATTTCCTTGCAGAGGTCTCAGAGTTCATGGAATAGTTGCATGAGGACATGCAAGAACCTAGCAGTGGGGGTATGTTGAACTCCAAAGATGTTCTTTCTTCCACCACATTCCACTCCAGTTCCTTTGTCCATTATTAATTACAGGCTCAAATGATCAATAGAATTAATTAAAATTGCTTTAATAATGAATATCATGACTAACTTGCTATGTTTTTATGATTTTGTCATTGTAGTACTTTCTGAACTAGATCTAGCTATAGAATGCAGACATTCTGTAGCTAGTTGCCGATTCTGCAGCTGTCTTCATGTCTACGCAGGTTCCAGGTGTCATCTCAAAGAAAAACACATATGGCTGTATTCCACATCACTCCCTCATCATTTGTTGCTCTCCACGAAGTTTGAATGGAATTCTGTAGGTGGTTATGCATGTGAGAACTCAAACTAGGAGATAGACTCCTAGTAGGACAAGGACAGTCCAGATGTCCTTAATCATATTACGAGACCACCATCAGAGTCCTAGTTTGATTTTTATTTGGAAAGAAAATTATCCCTAGGTTACCTTAAGAAAGTTATGTAATTTTGTTATAAATATGGCTCGGGAAACCAAGGGACAAGGTTAGATTTTGTGTTTGATTGCTAGATTTCAGAAGTCCGAAAACACTCTGTTTTGAATTAATTTCTCTTTTAATGAAAGAATCACCATTTTATTGAAAGGCCGAGTCAATCTTGAAGTAGATTTTGTGCGCTACTCCAGTGGTAGAGGGCCCCTGCTACCTGAGCAGCTTTGTTCATACGGCTTAGATAAGTATTTTAGTCTCGTTTTCATTTCTAGCTTAAGTAGGTTTCTAAAGTTATGTTTCATACTTGTTTACATTAATCATCACAGCTAGACTTACTCTTATAAACTCTTCCAAAATATCATCACGATGAATAAGGCATAGTTGTGGTGTTGTAGATTTTAGTCACATTTCCTTTCGAATTTTATGATTTATGCTTGTTTACACTAAGTGTCATAGCCGGTCTTACTCCTACAAACTCTTCCAAAACATCATTAACAATGAATAAGAAACAGCTGTGGTATCTTAGATCCTAGTTGTATTTGCTTTCAAATCTTATGTTTATGTTCAATTGCATTGAATAATACAGCCAGACTTGTTTTTACAAAACTCTTCCAAAATATCGTTCATATTGAAACGAGATGGGCTGTAGAATTCCATAGACTAGCTGCATGTTAATTTAGTTACAACACTCCGGAGGTTGATTGCATTTAGTTCAGCTTTGTCACTACATTTCCAGTTTGATAATGGCATTCTAGTTTAACTCTATTCACTGTACTTCAAGTAGATTAGTAGCACTTTAGTTCAATCTTAGTTCATTTTTTTCAAGAAAAGATTAATGGCATTTTAGTTTAGTTGTAGTCACTGTATTTTAAGATTGATAGACCGCATTCTAGCATAGTGTTATCCATTGTATTTCAAGTAGTACTAGTTGACAAAATTAGTCTCTCGGCCTTCATTATTTACAACTTACTTTTTTTCTGAATTTATATTGATACATCATCACATGAACAGGGGTCAGTAATATCAGTTTAAGGCTTTGATCACTCTGCAAATCTTTTACAAATTCACCTATAGCCTTTTTCCCAAGCATTATTCTAGAAAATCTCAAAACTTATGAATAAGGCCTAGAAGTGATAAGTCAAGTTGCAGAATAGGGTAACTTCAGCATCATAGGTTAAGCTAGAATAGAAACCTTACTGTGTTACAAATAATCATTTTGTAATATTGTGAGTTGATTATTTATTTAGGAGAACTTCATTTACACTTAACTTGTCCATTTCTCAAGCTCTTCCAACACACCTTTAATGAATGAATTGGATAAGTTCAAGCTCATGTTGTGGTTTATTTCCTTGCAATGAAGTCATTATCAAGCTTTGCATTTGTTGTTTGCCATCCATAGTTTAGGCTTTGTTCTGTTTTAATATAACCAATAGCTTCTTTTCACCAGCACTTAGTTCTTTCCCTTTTCAAACATAAAACCATAAAACCAAAAACATCATAAACACTAAACACAACGTAGTGAGAAACAAATAAATAGGCACATATAGTGCACCACACTTCAGCAGTTTACTAACCCTGGTTGACAATTAATGAACTCAATTTAGGAACACTAAGTTGAGCACAAACATGCTCCATAAACTAGCTGTTAGGGTGACATTCCAACTGATTTCTTAAGTGTTAATCTGTCAGCCCATAATGCATGTACTAGCTTTGTGTGCCATGATTTCTTATTGTCTTCCAACAACTTCTTTATTATATTCACCAAACTCTTGTTCGAGGATTCTGCTAACCCATTACCTTGAGGGTAATAAACAGTAGAATTGTCCAATGTAATCTGATACTTATGACAGAATTCAACCATATTTTTGGATTCAAATGCAGTAGCATTATCAATGATAATCTTCCTAGGACAGCCAAATCTAGATAGGATATTATTTTCAAGGAATTTTATGATGACAGAGTCATTCGCTTGCCTAGAAGGGATGGCTTCTATCCATTTGGTAAAATATTCTGTTGTAGTGAGGATCCATCTATGTTGGGTAGATGAGGTTGGATGGATTTCCCCAATGAATTCTAGACCCCACTATTGAAAATGAGCTTCAACAGTGATTGGATGTAAGGGTAAGAGAAGCAATTTTCTTTTGCCTTCAAATAGTTGGCATTTGTGGCAGGCAATAATCATTTTGTGTACATCTTGAAAGAGGGTGGGCCAATAGTAACTAGCTCTAAGGATTTTATTGGCAGTTGTCTTCCAATAGAAGTGGCCTCCACATTCTCCTTCATGGAACTCATGCTTGATCTTATCTGCATCATTCTCAGGCAAACATTTAAGCAATAATCCACTAGCATTTTTCCAATATAGACATTTATCCAAGATGCAGTAATTAACAGCTTTCAACTTTAAAAATATTTCCTTATTTTTAGACAATCCAGGAGGTGTATATAAATTGAGAAAAACATATAGAATATCAACATACCAAGATGAAAACAGAAAATGATCTTCAATAATGGGAGTTGGAAACTCCTCCTGTTCATCTGATGCCTCTAACATGTTTATATCAAGATCTTCAAAATTAGACTCAGCCATTAATCTTGCTAGTCCTTGGCCTTTTATGAGCTTAGTGGGCTTGATTTCTAAATCATATTCAAGTATCACAGTAATCTACTTTCCTCTTTTTCCATCTGGATCCTAGGTTAGAATATCTTTTACAACTGAATTTTGCACAAATGCAATTATGTGGGAATGTAAAATGTAAACTTTGAAGTCTTTTAAGGCTTTGACTAAGGCAAATGCTTGTTTTTCCATGATATTGTACTTCAGAGGTGCATCTCTCAATGCCTTACTAAAGAATGCAATTGGCTGCTCTTGTCCCTTTAAGTTTTTCTGTAATAGGACAACAACCACTGTGTGTTCTGATGCAAATGAAAAAATGAAAAAAGCCTTTGTAAAATCAGGACTAATGAGAACTGGTGTTTTGGTTAATGATTTTTTACCAGTTCAATTGATTTCTTTGCCTCTAAGGTCCATTTAAATCCTTCTTCCTTTTTCAGCATATTTGTTATGTTTCTATAGAGTTCAGCTAAATTGGGTATGAACCTTCTCAAGAAATTAATCTTCCTAATGAAAGATTGAAGTTCCTTGATGTTTCTAGGATGGTTGATTTGCAATATACCATCAATCCTTTTTGGGTATATCTTTACCCCCTCTTCTTATATGATGTGTCCAAGCAGTTTGCCTTCTTGGATACCAAACATTGTTTTCTTTGGATTTAAAGATAACCCATATTTTCTGCATTTCTCAAAGACTTTTCTTAAGTGTTCTAGGTGTTATTCATCTGTTTTGGAAAAAATAGTGATATCATCAAGGTAAATAATGATGAAGAAGCCTAATTATTCTGAGAATGAAATATCCATGGCTCTTTGAAATGTGGCACCAACATTCATTAAACCAAAGGGCATTTTCACATACATGAAAGTACCTCAAGGTGTGGTAAAGGCTGTTTTGATTTGATCATCAGGATGTACCAGTATTTGATTGTAACCTGAGAAGCCATCTAGCAAAGAAATTCTTTTAGAACCAACTAAATTTTGTAAAATGTGATCCATCTTGGGTAAAGGGTAGTTGTCTTTCAATGAGGCTCTGTTTAAGTTCCTAAAATAAATACAAAACCTTCTTTCTCCTATTTTCTTCCTCACTGACACAACATTAGATACCCAATCTGAATATCTAACAGGGACTATAATTCCAGCATCATACATTTTTTTAATTTCTTTCTCAACCAGGGGTAATTGAACAGGGTTTATTCTGCGCAATTTTTGTTTATAGGGCTTCTGGTTCTCTTTAAGGGGTATCTTATGCTGAATTATTTATGTATCAGAGGACTTTAGATCCTCATAACTCCATGAAAATACATCAAAAAATTCCTTAAACCACTCAATATATTTTAGTTTGATGTGAGCTAGCAAGGTTTTATATAGTTTAATCATTTTTTGCTTTTGTTCACTGCCTATGTTACATTCTTCTACTTCAGTTTCAACAGATTCCAATTTTGGTTTTTTGGCAACATCATTGAAATTAAAAACTCTTCTAATGGGACCAGTCCCTTTGGAAAGCTTTGAGTGTTAGATTGTAGCATTTCTAAGTCTTCCTTTTCTAAATCTGCACTAATTTTTGTGGCATGTTCAAGTTTATTGGCGAACAGATTTATATCAGCAATCTCTGGAGACTTTACTTCTTCATCAAGAAGATTTTCTTCAATAGGGCAGTCCTTTTCATAATCTGAATTTGAACTTGGTGGCTCAAACTCATTTCTGGACTATAGGAAGTCTTCTATTTGTTTTTCTCCATTAAACACTTGCCAGTATTTTTCATTTTCTGGGACAGCTGGTCTAAATTTGATTTGGGTAGTGCATTTTTTGGTTTCATAAGGTGTTAGACAAGTTCTAGCAGCAAAGGCTAAACCATTAGCAAGGAAATTTTGGTTTCTTGGGACAAAGATACGTTGGAATTCATCAAATGTATTCAATAAGTCCATGACATCATTTCTGTAGGCTCTAAGTCTAGGGTGTTTGGAACTATATTCCCCATTCACTTGCCTAATAATCAACTCTGAATTCCCATGAAATTTGATCCTTTTTGCCCCTAATTTCTTCAATAATTGTAGGCCTAAAAGGAGGGCTTCGTACTCCGTTATGTTACTGGTACACTAAAATTTTAGCCTGTAGGAATTCCCTTCAGCATTATTTTTTTCAGGGTTGTGTATCCATATGCCTGCTCTGGCATTATTTCTAGTGCAAGAACCATCAAAAATCATACTCCAAAGAGGATTAGTTTCTGATTGACTAATTTGGCTACCATCCTCTTTATCTATTGTTCCTTTAGATTTTTCTTGTAATTCAGCACTATGTTGAATTTGGTTTAGTTGCTCATGTTGTTCATCATGTTGAGGATTCTGCTCTTGATTCTCAAAGTTTTCAAGCAATGGATGATTGTTTTGTAGCTCTAGAACTGTGATTAGTTTTCTATGATTTTCTGATTTATAAAACTGTTTTGATACTTTTGGCTTGTCTTCCTCCTTTTCTGTGTCTACCACTATGTTATAGTGAGGGGTGGCCACTAATTCATTTAAGGTTTCTTTCTCATTAAATGTTTCATGATTGAAGAGAATAAATGAGTCAAGGCCTGTATGTATAGAATAAAGAGGAGATTTTTTTGGTCTCTCTTGGCTACTAACCATGTATTGCATATGGGATTCCCTATAAAGTCTTCTGGTTTGATTAAAAACAGGGATAGTAGCATATGTCATATCCATTTGCATTGTTCCTTGTAACTTAGCTCCCCGAGATCTTGATAACAACATATCATATTTGGGGGATACATCAGCCACAACAATATCCATCACTAAACACTTGGCTAGTATTTGTGCTAAGTTAACACAAAGGTATTTGATCAAACCTAAACATTTCACTCTACTGGAATCAAAGGAGTATAGATCTTTGTATGGTCTAGTGATTTCAAGGCCTAGACTCTCCATTACTGCTTTGGGCATTAAGTTTTGAGAGGCCCCTGAGTCATGCATAGCATTGTGTAAAATTTTGTCATGGATTTTCAAACTAACATAAAAAGGAGGAACTTTCCCTTCTTGGTATCTTTCCTGAATCTTAGGACCAAATAAGAGCTCTGGTTGGTCATCACTAAGGTTAACAGTGTCATATTTTCTCCTATGTTGAAGGCTTTCAAAATCAGCGATCTATATACATCTTGGGTGACTAATTTAGTGAGGGGAACAGAGATCCTAATCTTGGCAATTTCCTATTCCAAACTAAAAGGAAGCTGGCCTTTTATAATGTTTTTTTCAGCCTTGTTAATCACCACTCTATCAGCAAAATCAGCTTGCTAATTTTCTCTATTTACATTGTTCAAAATTGTTTTAATAGGAGAACTAGCTGAGGTGCTAACGTTGCTAAGGTCTGTGTTTTTCATTAATTTGAGTGCCTTTCTCTTTGTTTTGATCAGAATTTATAGCCACTATTTTGTCTTTTTGTTTAATAAATTTGGGTTTGTTCACGGGGTTGTTTTTTGTAGAATTTTCAAAGGTCTTGTTCTTGGGAGATTCTTGATTCTTTCTACTCCTAAGTTCATATTCTTTTGTAGTCTCTATGATGACATTTTCCAATTCTTGATAGTAAATTTCATCTTCTATTCTTCCATCATCATAGGGTGTATAAACCTTTTTTCCTATTGTGAGGAACATAAAAAGTATCATTGTCTACTCCCAACATGTTTATGTCATCTTCCTCTGTTTTTTCAATTGTTTCTTCAACCTCATTTACATAGTTTTGATGAAAAGGAGGTATAGTATCCTGATCAGAGTCTCTTGGTATGTTTTGAGGTTTATTTCTCCTGAAATTTTGATTTTGATTTTGAGATTGATTTATGTTTTGGGGAGCTGATTGGTTTTCTCTAGATTGTGCCCTCTGAAGTATGCTCACCCTTTTCATCATTTCTTCTATCATTCTTTCCATTTTCAAGCTAGATGTGGAGGGTGCAGTTTCTTCCCTAAATGATACTTTATTTTCATTCCTCATCCTGGCTCTTTTCTCCATCAAATTTACTTCCACAACTAAGGCTCCTTTTTGCATATCTTCTAAAGTCAAAGGATCTCTCTCTCTTAGCTGATAGGCCATTTCAGGATAAAATCCTTCAAGAAATTTGTTTAAAGCTGAGCCTTGTGGAGGTTTCAAATCTGGGATAAGCTTGGACACTTTCCCTAGTGTTTCTTTTGAGATTGTTGTAGTCTGAAAGAATTTGGAGAGGGTTTTTCCTAACTTCCCATTTGTTTATAAATAACTGATGAAAGGCTTGGAGGTCATTAATACTATTAGGGTTTAAGCTTTTGAACCATTTTCTTGCTTCTCCCCCTAGACTTTGAGCAAACAATCTGAGTTTGATAGTTTCATCATCAATCTCATTTATGTCAAAATAGTCATTCATCTTGTCCACATGTTGTGAAGCAGCAGTAGTACCACTGGCATCATACAATGGTATCTTAGACTGATTGAGTAGAGGTAAAGGAAGGACTAGAGGGGCATACCATGTTGCCATGATAGAAGGTTGTGGGAAAAATGGAGGGTTTATGAAATGGTTTGGTTTGAACAGTGGATTTGTAGATAATAGAAGTGGATGGACCAGGAAGAGATTGTTGAGAAAATCTAGGATGAGAGAAACCAAAATTATGAAGAAAATGAAAATCAAGTGGAGTAGTTTTTTTGCTACCAGGATGTTCACTTCTATCTTGGGATGAAGGTGAAGGCTCAAAATATATCTGATCTATATCCTCAAGTGACCTAGTTTTGAATGGGTTTCTTAAGTCAACTTGTGAATCTTGTAGAGCTGCAAGGTTTTCAGGGATAGAATTAGCTCTATGGAGTGACCTAACAATAGTTGAATTTTTGGCCTTAGGAGATTTCCTAAGGATTCTTTCAGGATTATCAACTATCTTAGGAGGATTTTGGTCAAGATGAGTTCTAGTATGGACCTTTCTAGAAGCCACAATGTTGTGTTTTAGACCCACTAATAAGAAAAGTTTAACCAAATATGACAATCTTTAAGAGGCTAACTGATCTTTTAGTAAGAAAACTTTAATCCTTAAAGCCTTCTTAATTGAGTTTGAATGATGTTATGATAAAGGATTTCCCAATGGAGTCTTTAGGTCTATTTAGGATCATGGAGTCGCCAGGTGGAAATTTTTAGCTTTAGAAGGTAAAATGTTTTATGGTCCACCACCATTAATAGGTTTGAATACCAAAGAAAATCAGCAGACCTACTGATCTTTAGTGGACTCACCAGGTGAAGAGTTTTTTACTTGATTTCAGGGTTTTGAAAGTTGTTCACCATCAACAATCAAAATCACTTTAGGCAAACACTTTGTTCATTGTTGAAATGGGATTATCTGAGTTGTGAAGTTATCTATTACTTCAGAAAGTCCCCAGTATGGTCGCCAGAAATGTTAGGTCTCTGTAATTTAGCAGAGTGATAAGACTAAACACTGCAAAGACTACATCAAAAACCACTTTGGGATTCTAGGATCTAGCCCTCCTGAATCCAGAGAGGGACCTCTCTATAAGTGCAAAGATTTATTTATCTTTTAAGTTTTTTAATGTGATATTAGGCTAGTTATTAAGATCAAGGATTTTTTGTTTGTTTTGGTTGGGAAAGGGTATGATGAATATGAAGGAAGTATAAATGAAAGGTGAAGGTGTAAGTATGTGAAAGAATGGTTCAGCTAATAAGATAGGCAAGGAGCAGCTTTAATCCATTGGGCTATGGAGTCATAGGAGGATTTAATTGAAACAGCAAGATTCAAGAGTGGTCCATGGGGCAAGTCATCTATGTCAAAGGATCTCTTTAAGTTGATTTTATGGAATGCAACAATAAGAAATGGAGTGAGGGAAATCAAAAATATGAAGAAACAAAGAGCAGCCTAAAATCAAGTAAGTACTTTGAAACTATCCTGCTTTTGGCTTTCACTTAAGAAAAGACACAAAAGTAATCTAAGATCAGGTAAGTACTTCGAAACTATCTTGATTTTGATGTACTTTCAATAGAAAACATTTAAAACACTTAGAATAGCTTAAGATCAAGTAAAGACTTTTAACTTAGCTTGCTTTCGGCATATTCAAAAGGAAAACATTCATGATAAACATAAAAATTAGTCTAAGATCAGGTAGGTACTTTGAAACTAGCCTGCTTTCAACATACTCTTAAGGGAAACTTTCAAACAACCTTTGGAGAAATAACTAGAAGACAGGGCAAACCATAAACTTTCCTAGTTCAATTCTACTTAGCATGCATTGAAAATATCATTCAAGAATAATGTTTAAAGTTTTATACAGTAAGACATGGGCTCACCAACGTTCCTTGATTTCTTGGACTGTATTAAATCATTCTTAAATACATAATTGGAGGAAAACATAAAGATAAAGCTTATCAATGAGAGTAGGGTACTTGTAAGAGTAAATCCTAACTCTATATTTGTTGTTCTTTATCAGAGAAAAGTGGACAGAGTGGAAACAAAATAAAATAACAATTTACAATAAGAAACACATCACCATTGACATAGACCAGGATTCCATAAATCATCTTGTATTTGACGTTCAAACCAGTTACAATCATCAAGTCCAGTGGGTCTCTACAGCTTCAAACCTCTCATTTCAGCTTATGTATCTTCAATTACAAACAGGGCTACAACAGCTTCAGAAAACTATTTATATGCAACAGATATCCAGAGACCAACCTCTATACAATCTTCTACAGTAGTATTTACAGAAGAATGAGGAGGTGGACTGTAATAAGGGTCTAACTATTCAATTAATGCAAATTTTATGGTTCTCGGCCTTTGAGGAGCTCAACAGAGAATTTTTCTGATATTTTCTCTGTATTAATTGGTTTTCATTAAGTATTTAGCCGCTTAGCAGATTTTGTTGACTTTAAAACTCTTTAGGCAGGCTGGTAATAACTCTGGCTACTTTAAACAAACTATCACTGACTAAGGCAATAACTATGCCTTCTTTTGATTAATTGAAGTTATAGGTGGTGCTTTGGTAGTTTAAAGGATATTTAGTCTTTGATGTGGCAGAGAAGGCTTCTTTACCGATATTTCTCTGTTTAACCTTAAAACACTTTTAATTTTCTTTCGATCTGTGTTTTAGGCTTAACTAGCCTTTGATCTCTGTTTTGGGGTCTTCATTCTTTAACACTGTCTTTATCCTTCAAACCTGTGGATTAAAAACCTTGATCTTCAGGCTTTTAGGCATTAATCCCTTTATCTTTGATTCTTCACTAATACACTTTGTTTTCCTTGTTCACACAAGTGGATTTCTGCTATTGGAGGGCTTCTGCTAAACCCTGGATCGTGATCCAAATGTTTTAAAATTGAATTTTATACCCTGCAGATCCTTTTCTTTATTGGATTAAGGCACAGAATTGTCACTCTGAGCATTTTTGTCACCTGTCTGTGACTGTGGAAAACACAGAACAACCACCATTTAAAAACCCTGCAAAAACACACAAACTCATTATAAAATCCTAAAGAATTTGGTTAAGACTGCTTCAGAGGCTTGTGAGGGTGGAGGAGTAGTGAGGAAAAATGAGGATGCATCAGAAAAAGGGAGGAAAATCCTGGCAGAACAGCTAAGCAGGTGAAAAAGGAGTTTGGGCACGACAGCGAACGTGGACCATTAGATTAGAACAATCAACGATTGAGATCATTCAGTGAAATGCTTGGGAGGGTAGAAGGATGGCAGACGAATGGAGGTGATATTAAATCGGGACCGTCTGATCTCAGAGATTGACGGTGGATATTTCTCGGTGAAATATTTTGGGAGTAAATTAAGTGAAAAGTGAAATGGGGGTAAGATTAAGTCAGGACCGTCCAATCTCAGAGATCGATGGCCAGGATTAAAAGATGAAAAAGAGACATTGGTGGAGGGAGCAGTATAGCGGAAAACCGGGAGCGGTTTTTGCACAGGCTCTGGGGGGAAGGTGGTTTTCACTTTTGGAATACAATATGTGTTAGCATTTGACACGTAGATTTTGAAAACTGCCTACTTCGCGCGGAACTTGTGCACTAAGGGGAGGTCCAAAAAGTTATGCGATATGGATTCTGGTCCATTGGATTGGAGGCTCCAGATCCAATAGTGCGAGTTAAGCGCGATGGATGAAGAGCTGCGGGGTAAAAGGGTACATGGGGTCCAGGGTGACGTCAGAGAAATTGGCGCATAGTGGATGGGTGCAATGGGCTATCGGGTTAAGTCCCGATCGTTAGATTTCTTTGATGGATGGTTGGATTTAAGAGAAGAAGAAGATATGAAGAAATGAAAGGAAAGGGAACGGGTGGAAGAAGGATCAATGGGAGCCATCGGATCATGAGGATTGACGGTTGAGATCTGTCGATGGGGGAGAATGAGAAGGGCGGGGTTTAAAAAGGAGAAGTAATGTGGGCTGTTGGATTTAAGAAGATCAACGGCGGAGATTTTATCGCAGAATCACATCGACAGGAGGAAAGGGAAAAGTGGCGATGCAATGTGCTGATATGATTGAACGTGGATCGTCCAATCTAAGGGAGATCGACAGTGGAGATTTAATCAGAGGTCGGGGTGTTGGAGAATCACACGATGGATGGGCACAATGCGATGAAGCCCGAACCATTGGATCTGGTGGAATGGATAGCTGGGATTACATCGCATCGGAGAAAAGGAAAGAGGCCAAAGCACTGGGGTGTTAGAATTTGCAATGTGCGATTAAGCGCTAGCCATCGGATCGATATGAGAAATCAACGATGGAGATTTAATCGGCGGGAGTGATGTGGGAGGGTTATGGGCAGAGCATGATTGAATATTAGCTATCGGTTCTTGTGGATTCAACAGCTAAGATTAAATCGAGGGGATGGACATCAGAGGAGGGAAATCAAAGGACAAAAGGGAAAACGTAATTGCTGATTTGTGATGGAGAGAAAGTCGTTGATCTGAAAACTAGATCGACAGGGGAGATTTAACGATGAAGAAAAAGGAGGGATGGAGGGTTTTGGAATGGGGAGCGATATGGACCGTTAGATCTAGGCATAGTAGATTAGATCAACGGTGGAGAATTGATCGCGAGATCGCATCGGAAGGAGGCAAATAACCATAAAAAACTAGTAAAATGTGTTTTTGCGATGTGATGAAAACTTGCGACGTGATGAGCGCTTCGCGCCCAGTCACAGCATGGTTCATACGTGGAAAAAGGGGTTGGGGCTAAGGCTGAAAGGGGCTTAAGGCCTTTATAGAAAAATGAAGGCTTTTAGGCCAAAATAAAGGTTTTTGAAGGGTTTTCGGGGGTTCCGATAAACGAAAGAAAGGATTTTTAAACCAAATGAAAGGGAGATATAAGGATTAAAAGGGTCTTTGGGATGATTTAGAGGTTAAATGAAGGTTAATGAAGGGATTTTATGAAGGGTTTATTGAGGAAATAAGGGTTAAAATGGAACTTGATAAGAGTGAAATGGAGAAGTGTAAATGAGGGAAAGTGGAGCTTCTCAAATAGTTTTCTCTTGGTAAAACAACAGGTTCTTTAGGATTAATAGGGAAACAACAGTGAAGATTAACTCAAAGGGTAAAGATCTTCATAAGACTTTAAGAAATAACAATTTGGACATGAATTGTTTCTTAAAGGCTAAAAGAGATTTAGCCACCATTTGATATGACAAATTTTTAAAGGTGGCTAACAAAATCAAATCAAAATTGTTGAAGACATCATTAAGCCACATTGTTGAATACATCATCATCATCAAGGATCCAAGGTGATCTACCGCTTTACACCACTCTTGAAGAAGTCTATCTAAGAGGGATCTCCTACTACTATATACACCATCATCAAAAGGAAGTTGATAGAAGAAAGAAAGGCATCTAGTCAAGTAATTATATTTATGACTTCATCTGAATCTGTCAAAATATATTTTTGAAAATAAAGCATCAAAGTGGTTGGTGTTTAAAACTTTCTTGCATGGAATAAAAGTACATATCTAAATATTATTGAGAAAGAATTCATATCAAAGGGTTAATATCTAAACCTTCAAAAGAAGATACTCAATAACATGCCAAATACATGAATGGAGACATAATATCGCAGAGGATTATTAAAGAATTCATAAATGGCTCTCTCATCCCCTATGTATCAAAAATAGAATCTTAAAAAGAAATATATGACAAATTGGTGGAGTTGTTTTCAGAATTGGGAGAAGTAATGTCTGATAGAGGAATGACTACATTGGTACTAATGATCTACCAGAAGGATGGGAAATTTCACTTAATGTATCTATGGGAATAAAGAAGCAACACCATCTTAGGATCTATGGCCTCTATGCAAGATAGAGGAGATGAGGTTAAAATATAAGGAGTGTATAGGATCAATTGAATAGATTCAAACCTATGCTGCCATGTCTAGTAGAAAGGGAAGATTTGGTAAGTTTGGTCTTCATAAGAAAATAAGAAACATGGATAAGTTTAGATGCTATGGATGTAATAAAATTGGGCACTATAATAAGGAGTATCCCAAATATAATAAGGACAAGAGGAAAAATGAAGAAGCCCATAACACTGGTAAAATAGAATAGCCAGATTCAAAGAAACCTAAGAAAGAAGAAGTGAAAGATCTCTATTATGAGTGAGAACATCTTCCCCTTTAAGAGGTATTTATCGGTTATAAAATATTATGGTAGATACCTAAATTTAGAATTGGAATCATTATTGAAGCATTATAGTAGGAGTAATTGTCATGGGAGGATGTCTAAAAACATTTATGTGACAACTATGCTATGAGATAAAAGTGACTCCCCAGAACCTCACTGAAAACAAAATTCATAGAAAGCAATCATCAAGATCATGGGTCATCATTCAATAATCAATATGGAATAAAGTAGGTCAAGGGAATAAAACTCTTTGTTCTAATGAAACTTGTTGTAGGATGAATCAAAGCGAAAAGGATGATATATATATCTATATATATATATATATATGCTAACACTACATGCTATGAGGTCATGTCATATGGTTGCAGGTAGTATACTTATATCTTTATAAGTATAATCAAAGAAAGTAGAAACTCTTCCAATGCACAGGCTACCACACCAAATTAAATCAACATAATATGTCCTCATATGGAAATATGAGGTGATTATACATTATCAAGGAGCTGCACATTGGAAGTTCCTAGGAATTAAATAAAATTGTGTGGAGAAATAAAGGGAAGAGATCGTAATCAACCATGATCAGAGGCAGTCAACATCGAAAGAAAGCCAAGAAGACTTGACTGGAAAATATCCTGGGAAGATCGATAAAAGTCTAGAAAACATGGATACCCTTGACAATACATATCTTTAGGATATGTGTCAATATGCAAAGAAAGGATGTTGATGCCTACAAGAAGATGTCATGGTGAAAGATCATCACTAAGGTAAATTTTTATTTAAAAGTTCATATTTATAATAAATTAATATCTGACGAGCTTATGCAGGGATTCCAAAGAGAAGTATATGTCTTTCACAGGTTTAAAAACATAGGGAAGGATGAAATATCCTTGGAAGAAGTATGGTTTGAAGGAAAGCAACATGATATGAAGCTCGACCGGATGAAAATTTCACGGATCACTTTCTAAAAAAAACAAAAAGTGATGGATGATTTGTGCCCTGATGAAGAGATCCCAAAGATGATGACTCCTTAACAAAAAATAAATTCATGTCATCTAATAAAGGAGTTCTTAATGAGTAGTTGATTGTTTTCATCATTGTTGTTGCAGGCCCTTGATTAAGAGGGGGTCTGGTAATAAGTTTCTTACTTGGTAGAAACTTGGAAACAAGTCCCTAAGAGCCTAGAAAATTCCTTGGCTAAGAGGGAGCTTGGAAGCAAGTCCCTAGGAGCCTAGAAAAGTCCTTGGAAAAGAGGTAGCTTGAGAACATTCCTTTATATCAGTGGGTATGTCCTCCCTATATAAGAGGGGGAGATAGACACGTTATTATGGTCTTCACCTGGGAAGAAAGAATGGAGGACTGGGTAATCATCTAGCATCTAATAATCCTTTAGGGGGTGTATTAGGGCATCCAAGTAAAGAGTAGTCATGGAAGAATGGATATTATTTGAGCATTAGCTTTCCCAATAGGAATAGTCCTATGAGGTCATATTCAGTGAACACTCTGGTGGAGTATGTACCTTGGAGACAATGATGAAGGTGTCCATAATCGTTGGTCTCTCCAGCATTGTAGCTCATGGTATGATGGAGAGAAGGAGTTGTTAGTCAACACCTTGCACTGTAACAATGTTGGTTAATATGATGTTATAACGGATGGATTACCCATCAAATTATTCTTATGAGATTCTTCAGATTGAAAGTGACCATGTACCATTATGAATACCTCCCTAGTTAAGAGGGAGTATTAGAAAGTGCAACTAGGGTCAGTCTTCATAATTATTTGTAATTATGAATTTATGTAATGAAGAATATAAAGATAATAAAATGTATTTTGTAAATACTTGCTTCATGGGTTTCATGAGCAAGGAGTTTTTATTGAAGGTCAAAGACTTCTTCCTGATGTCTTTCAGGGTTTTTCATCTTGTCATAAATATATAATTTAGAATCATGTATATGAATTATTTTCACACCTATAAAGATAGATTATTGATGTAAATGTATGCTTCAATACCTTGTCAAGATGCTCGACAAATTCAGCTCAATCATGATGAAAATATCTCCTTGAAGATGTTGGCATACACCCTTGAAGAATTTGGCTCACCCTCAGTAAGACATGTTGGCCTAGGGTAGTGTATTAACCTCTATAAATTGATAGAATTATGGCCACATTTGAAGAAATTAATTCGAATCAGTTTTGTGATTAAGTGTGTAGGAAATAGGTGCATTCTAGCAAAGGATTAAGGAACCATCAGTGTGAGAAAGATCATGTTTCTAGCTATGTAAGGAGTAAATTCAGTAGAGAAGGATCACTATATAAGCATGGAAATAAGGTCTCTTGTTGTTGGGTTAAAGTCTGTAACAAGTGTGTGAATTATAGTGCATAAATGAGGAGGAATATACCACAGTTAGGAAGGTTATCCAACGAAAGAAGTAAAGGATATTATATCTCTACTTTATTGTTTGTACCCACCTTTCTCATCTAAGGAAGGCAGAAGATCACTTTAGGAAGAGATAGTGCCATCAAGTGCTGAAAGGAAGTGCGAGGAATAAGTTACTACAAAAAATTGAAGGGGTCTTGTTCTAGGGTATCAAAGATAAGAATACCGAGGAAGAATCTAGTAGAGGTTGAGCTCAGTCCATAGAAGAGACAAAGAGAAGAATATCAGTTAGGGACCGAGTTTCCCTAATACTGGTGCAGTATGGTGCAGAAAAGAGATCAGCATAAGGATCCAAGAAATATCAGTGGAAAGTTATTGGAGGCATACTGGTTTCGGGGGTTTGTTTCATGGTCATGGTACTTGTCAATTGAAGATCTAGAAGAAGAATTGCTTTTGGGTTTTCCTCTCTAAGAGGGAGAGGTTTTGGCCTTAGCTTGAAGAACCAAAATTTTGTGTCTCTTGTGTTTTGATAATTGACTTGATGAAAGAAATAATAAGCTAATGAAGATAATATCTAAGTAATAGAAGCATAACAAGTATAACACAAGCAGCTATCAAGTAAGAGAATTGAATTAAAATTTTCCCTACTAAATTCTCAACAAAACTTGCATAGTTAGATAACAGAAGCCAAAAACCTATGATATTTATGCAATATCATCTAAATACTCTATTCAATAGATCAACATGGTATTGAAATACATGAATCAATATCACATATAAGAAAACAAAGAATTCTTTTCATTAATGTAAATATATGGAGATTACAACCATAACTAGTGGTTGATCTTGTAGAAAATCTCCTCCAAGTTGTTGACTTGTCATTTTATTGTCACAATATGCACCCTTAATCACCCTAATACATGAGATAATAACAACTCACTACAACAGTATAAGGGCAGAGTTTCTCCAAAGCCAACTATTCATTTATTCTTCATTATTCATTCTACATTCTAACCTTTACATAGGCAAGATATTAAATATATAGGAGAGTAGGGTAAGTTGGGAGTTCTTATCCAAATACCATTCTAAGGTTTTATATCCACCTTTGATGGAGGGATAGGATCAAAGGAAAATTGGTGAAAACTCCAAAGTAGGGTAGGATAGGATCTAAATTTTTAATCCAAGGTAAGCGGTTGAAACAACTTCTGGAATCTATTAGAAAGTGAAGCATCCAGAATCCTAATCATTATCCTGGATTTCTAGAACCAATGCAAGTACAAAGGGGATAAACTTACTAGTGACCAACGTTGGCCATAGTGGAGCAACATGCAGGTGGTTGCACCCCAGTAAGCTTATAGGGAGAATTAGTCCTAAAATTAGCTCATATGATGCAGTTTAGGGCTAGAATTATAATGGATGAATGGTACATGCTTAGGGATTTGTGTAAGAAGATAACAAGGGGGAATAGGATATTGATTGATCCCATTAGGAGGCTCACTGATCGTATGTGAAAAAATTTCCTATAAAAAATTCCCCCTAAAGCGCAAAGTTAGAGGTGATGATTGATGACTGAAGTGATGTACCTTGTGACAAGTAGGGATCAGGGAAAACTGGAAAGCTTCATTTGTTACAATACAATTATCATGGCATATTATCGTTGAGAGAGGCATACCCATACTCAGCTCATAAGCTAACATAACATATACAATGATCAAAATATGTGTCCACAGATGCAAGTAGTGGACCCATGACTAGATGATCGTTTATATGATCACGACATTCATACATCGTGATCTTCGTATATCTCTTGAAATCGCAGCCCAAATAGATGAAACTAGATCTGGGGTCATATGTATCATCCACATGACCAACTAATGTACGAGTCTAACCACATGAATATATTTTTTGGAGTCAAACGTGGTAGACATCATCTGATTACCAACCAATGATGTAAGTCGTTAACATATGCGAGAAAAAAAAATGATGACAATAATGGCTCTCAAGGTACAACAGAAAAATTGGTATGGTGCGAGTAAATGACTAGATGTCGAACACTCCACATAATATTTTGGTTGAAGGCCATTGATGTAAACATGTCACCAAGAGCGAGTAAAATTTTCATTGATGTAAACCTATCACCAAGAGCGAGGAAAATTTTCATTTATGTATGCAAGCACCAAGGTACCAAAGGGGTGTTTCTAAGTCAACTTCCTGGATGATGTGATGATGTCAAGAAAAAGAGACCCATCACAGAAGGGCCTTGATGTATCTCCCATTAACAACATGAAATGAGCATCATAATTGAGACAGAATGATCAGAATGATGTTGATATGGAACTGGATCAGGAAAGGCAGACATGAAATGAAGGCTTAAGAGTATTGTAATGGATATCAACTGAATGACTTATCTTGAACACCGGTGACACTAAATGGAGTTGGTAGCATTGACCCAAAATTGAAATGTAGGCTCTGAAAAATGGTATGATAACCAAGATACAAAAATATTACCCAACCTAATGGCCATGGAGATGAAGTGGAAAAGTGTCGTGTTCAAGAGTGACTCACTGCCATTAGCAAAATGTAATCCCCTGTTTTCCCAATTTCCCCAACCATACTAGTCAATACCTCTTTATTTTTTAACAATATTGAGGAATTATTTCTATATGTTCATCCTTTGGATGAATCCATCCAAGTATATTTAACAAACCCTGAGAAGGAGTCGTTCAACATTGTTACGTTAAAAAATTCCATCACTGTTTGATGTTTTAACAATTCCAGCAAAGGTAAAACTCAAAATCTTTTTCATGTTTAGAGAGTTTGAAAAAGAGGCAAAAAATAAAACTCTACATGTCCCTTTTCATAGATAGTCTCTTAAGTCTGAAAAGGTAGAAACAAATACTCAATATAACCTCTTATCCATGTTCTAATAAGGTATTCCTTTTTCGTAGCTAGTCTATCTCAGTCCACAAAAGAGGTAAACTTATACTGTGTAGACGTCTTTTCATTTATTTTTATGAGTTCGAAAAGGCAAGTGCCCGACAATATTTTCATATTTTGGGAGTCTGAAAAGAGCTGAAATAAGACTCCTCCTAGAGGAACGAGTGGTATAAAGGGTAGAAACTAGTTCTGATCATTGTGGAACTGTTCAAAATGCATAAAGGTTAAGAGGTTTGCTAATAATACCACTCATCCCAGCGATTCCCTAGGAAAGGGTAAAACAACCAAGTGAGAGCATATGATTGGCCAAGCAGATGGTGACAATGGAATGAAAAAAATAAGGCTCATCTAACATAAATAGGTAGGATGGGAATGGTTTCATTTTTATAGAAGCTTGAAACATGGGAAACTATGCTTGAAATTGGTTTCATTTTTACACAAGCTTGAAACATGTGGAAAAACTATGCTTGGAATTGGTTTCATTTTTACAAAAGCTTGAAATGGAGACAAACTATGCTTGAAAATTAGTTTTCATTCCCCCAGCATAATGACTCAATTCAAGGTACATTCCCCCCAAACTTCATTTCATTCACCTAATTAGACTACTAGTTACTGAGGTGGGTGGAATGAAGGTTCATTTATGATATCAAGTGAAAGACTTGACTAGGAATTGACAACATCTAATCAAAGACTCATATTGAAAGGGGATTTGTTTCATTTTTTAATGAGATTGACACAGGAAAAGAACTATGCTCATATAACCTTTTTTTATTTTTTAATGATCGTGACACAAGACAAGGAACTTTGCTCCAAGGCCTTTTTTCATTTTTTAACGAGCTTGACACAAGAAAAGGAACTCTTCTCAAAGGCCCTGTTTCATTTTTTAATGAGCTTGACACAAGAAAAGGAACTATGCTCAAGTCCTTGATCATAGCCGATAAGAGGCCATGGCTTCCAAGAGGTTCTCATCAGATGGGAGAGAAATTATCTGGAAGGGATACATATCAAGGGATCTAATGAAAAGATCGAGCTCCAATGCCCTGTTGGGTGTCTCTTGTATTCTTTCCATGAATATTCACACGTGCGGGGGGGTCATAGGGGGGGCAATAGCACCCCCTGTTCGTTACACTGGGTGCAGTGAGGGGGGGTCACGGGGGGGGGGGGGGGGCAGCAACCCCCCCTACCCAAGGGTTCGTAGGGGGCACCTAGCCCCCTGTGCAGGGTCTAGGGCAGCACCCTTGGTAAAAAAAAATTGACCCTATTTAAGGTGGACGGACCCGCCTATGGTTTTGTGCATGGTTTTACACATGTTTTTGGGGCATGATGGTTTTTGGCCCTGGTATTTCTTAGATCTAGTCAAGGGAACTACGATTATGTTCTAATCCAGGGTTAATGGATTATGGTTTATGAATGCTTCGGCATGTATATATATGTGTTGTAACAATAAAAGGAATATAGTGAAAAATCAAGCTAGTAGTCTCGATTTGGGATCCAGGGGAAAAATCTCTGTGTATATATGTTTTATGTTTTATGCTCTCGCTATTGTTTATTTTCTTTTTTTAAGATTTTTTTTGCAAATAATTTTTATATAGGGTTAAAAAATACATTTGGTATCAAAGTTGTTTCAGCTTCAAGGGGATGAATTTTCTACTGAGGGGTTTTTTGCTCGGGGCTGTGGTAGACCCTATTCTTTGGGAGATCTGTGAAGTTGAATCTTGCGGTGAAAGAATATGGAGAGCAGTGAAAAAATAGAGATCGAAAAAATCAATGGTTAGAGTTTTGAGTTGTGGAAGCTAAAGATGGATGATCTGCTGATGGATAAAGATCAGTGGATTGTGGTATATCCAGGTACTAAACTAACTGAAATGTTATATGAAGACTGGGGGAAGTTGGATTGAAGGGAAAAGAGCACAATATGGTTGTGTATCTCAGATTCGATATTGTTGAATGTATATGGGGAAGCTATAGTGAATACTTTGTGGGTAAAGTTAGGGACTTTGTACCAATCTAAGTCTCTGGTGAATAAATTGTTCCTACATAAAAATTTGTATAACCTGAGGATGAAGGAAGGAAACTCGATGACATAGAATCTGAACGCCTTCAATACTGTGGTAAGTCAATTGTAATTTTTTGACATTAAAATCTCATATGAAGATAAGTGCATTAGTTTTTTGTGTTCTCTACTAGATTCGTGGTACAATCTGGTTATTGCAATAGGTAGCAATACAAATACGTTGAATTTTGATGAAATTGTCTCAGCCTTGTTGTTAGAGGAAATGAGATAGAGAAATATGGAGGGCTAGAATGGAGATACCTTATATGTACGAGGAGGTCCCAGAACATAAAAAAAAATAAGTTTTTGATTGGGAGATCTAAATCTACAGGAAATCCTGTAAAGGTGTACTAGAAATGTGGAAAGGAAGGGAAAGGAAATAGATCTAATGATTCTCCTTCTGTAGAGGAAAAAACCACCTCAGATGAAGGTGGGGATGTGTATTTGGCCTCTTCATCAAATACACCTGTAGATCATGATGCATGTTTGATTGACTCAGGTGCATCCTTTCACTTCACTCCCCATAGGAAGTGGTTCTACGAGTATAAGAAGTATGATGGTGGTGATGTCTTATTGGTGGATGATAGGAAGACCAGAATCATTGGACGTGTAAAATTTAAGTTGAAGCTGCAAAGTGGAAGGATTATAACACCTCCTGGTGTTCTGCATATTCCTGCATTGGCCAAAAATTTGATTTTTGTAAGCAAGATGGATGATGCAGGTGTAAAAACAGTGTTCGAGAAAGATACCTGCAAGATGGTTCGGGGAGCACTGGTATTAATGTAGGGAGTTCAGATTCAAACTTTGCACAAGTTTTAGGGTAGCACTTTTATTGATGGGTGCAACAATTTTGTGGTTCCTGAAAGTGGAGCGGAAATCCTAGTGGTCTCTGGAGAAAACACAATGCTATGACATCAAATGCTTGGAAATATTGGATATTAAGGCCTTTAGATACTGCATGGTAATGGTATGGTAGAAGGTATGTCTAATTTCTCTCTGGATTTTTATTTCTGTGAACATTGTGTATATGGTAAGCAGAATAATTTGATTTTTCCTTCTGGTGCTAAGAGGGCGAACAAGATATTAGATCTTGTGCACAGTGATGGTTTTGGACCTATGTCAGTTCCATCACTAGGAAATTATGTGTACTATGTTTAATTCATTGATGAATTCTAAAGGAATACATGGATATATTTCTTGAGGATGAAATTTTAAGGCTTCACAGATTTAAAGAATTTAAGGCTCTGGTGGAAAATCAGACAAAGAAGAAGATAAAGGCATTGAGGACAGATAGTGGTGGAGAGTTATGTAAGAAGGAATTTAAAGAGTTCAATAAGAAGTGTGGTATATCACGGTAGAAGACTACTCCATACACACCTCGGCAAAATGGAGTTGCAGAAATAATTAACCAAACATTGATGGAAAAGGCAAGAAGCATGCTCAGTGGTATCGGGTTAGGACACAAATTTTGGGTAGAGGCATTGGAGACTGCATGTTACTTGGTTAATAGATCACCTTCATTAGCATTGGAGGATAAGACTCCACATGAGGTATGGACTAGTAAGAAACCCTCTCTTTCACATCTGAGGGTATTTGGATTTGATGCATATGTACATGTTCCAGAGGAGAAAAGGACCAATTTCGATAATAAATCTGAAGGGTGTATATTTATTGGGTATAAGGATGGTTTAAAAGGTTACAATCTTTGTAACTCGGAAAGGTTGTGTACAGTCAAGATGTGGTGTTTATAGAGGTGAATATGTTGTTAAACATGAATTCCTACCAAAGGAACTTGAGAATATAGAGTTTGAGCTAAAGGAGGATGAATCAGACTCTACAACAGAACAATAGTCAGAAGAGGAAGAGCCAGAAACTCTAGTTGTGAGAGATTAGTTCGGGAAATAAGGAAGCCAATCCATCTACTTTCTATGAATTTTTTTCTTTAACTATCACTGATGATGATCCCAGGACTATCAGGGAGGCAGTGGATTTAGAGGATGGAAAACTCTGGAAGGAGGCCATGGTTGATAAAATGGCATCCTTGTACAAAAATGAGGCATGGGATTTGGTGGAGTTTCCAGCTGGAAGGAAGCCTATCGGGAGAAAATGGATGTAAAAGAACAATATGAATGTAGAAGTCAAGGTGGAGAAATACAAAGCTCAGTTGGTAGAAAAAGGTTATTCTCGAGCGCCGGGAATTGATTTTAGTCATATTTTTTCTCCTGTTTCCAAGGTTACTTCTATTATATTACTTTTATATGTTGTTGTTGCATTTCATTTTGAGGTAGATCAGATGGATCTGAAGACAAAATTTCTTCACAGGGATCTGGAAGAGGAGATCTCCATGAAGCAACTTGAAGGCTTTGCGGTGAAGGGTAAGAAAGAACTAGTATGCAGGTTAAAAAAGTCTCTGTATGGGTTAAAACAATCATGAGGGATGTGGTATAAAAAATTTGATACCTATATATGGGGACTTGGCTTCACTAGAAGCAAAGAGGATCACTGTGTGTATTTTAAATTAATTAGTGACCATGTTATTTATTTTTTCATGTATGTGGATAACATGTTGCTGGTTGGAAATGACAAAGAAATTATCCTGGATTTGAAGACCCAATTGTTCTCCAAATTCAACATGAAGGATCTTGGTGTTGCAAACTATATTTTGTGCATGGAAATTAAGCGAGATCGGGAAAAGAGGAAGCTCTTGTTAAACTAGAGGAAGTATATCAAGACAAAACTGCAGAGGTTCAATATGCATGATAGTAAACCAGTGAGGGTTCCTATTCCTGTAGGTGTAAATTTATCTTTTGAAGAGTATCCCAAGACACAAGAAGAAAAGGAGGATATATCTCATGTTCCATATTCAAGTGCAGTGGGTAGCCTGATTTATGCAATGGTATGTACTGGACCAGAAATTTCACATGCAATGGGAGTATTGAGCATGTTTATGTCAAAACAAGGCAAGGAGAATTGGACAGCAACGAAGCGGGTTTTTAGATATTTGTGTGGCACTAGTGATTATGGTTTGTGCTGAAGACCAGGATTTGACAGATTTTTGGACATCCGTGTTTTTGTTGATTCATACTAGATTGGAGATATGGACCAATGAAGATCTACAAGTTGGTATGTGTTTATCCTATTTGGTGTTGCAGTTATTTGGATGAGTAAAATAAAATCTATAGTGGCTCTTTCAACTACAGAGGCAGAATACATGGCAACCACTCATGCAAGCAAGGAATCAGTTTGGTTGCAGAGAATGTGTTCAAGTATGGGGTTGGTGCAGCGAGATATAAGGATAGACTGTGATAGCCAAAGTGAAATTTTATTGACTAAGAACCTTACTTATCATTCAAATACAAAGAACATTGGTGTTCAATATCACTTTGTGAGAGATATGGTTTAGGATAAAAAGGTATTTTTGGTAAAGGTGGACACTTTGAAGAATGTTGCAGATGCATTGATGAAGTTTGTAAGCACTCAGAAGTTCTCTTGTTGTAGAGAGACAATGGGTGTTGCAGGGCTGAATTAATGACTAAGCTCTCTTGTGGCCCCCTGTAGAAAGAAAACAAGTGGGAGAATATTGGGTGTGTGTTATATTATTTCCATGAATAGTGGCACGCACAAGGGGGGCGATAGTACCCTCTATTCGTTGTGTCAGGTGCAGAGGGGGGGTCACATGGGAAAATTATATGTGTATGTCCTTTTTATGTTTTATTCTCTCGCTATTGTTTATTTTATTTTTTTAAGAATTCATTTGCAGATAATTTATGTACAGGGTTAAAACCTACATGCCCCCAGTACATGATGCATTATATAACTAACTAGATCATCAGTAGAAATTGGCATGGAATAGGTTACCACCTAATTAACTTGTGGTGGGGGAGATACCACTTGAAAATAATGACCATTTAGGGATGTTAGTTGATTGGAAGCCAAATTAGGACCAACAAACGAAAGTTGATCAATGGTCATGATTATTTCTTCATGCGGGAAATGTATCACACGAAAGAGAGAAGAGACAAGAGCTCCCATGACATAAACATAGTCATGGCCATGGAGTAGATTAAAATCCAAAGGTCCTTGGGCAACCATCACATCGATATAGATTATTTTTCCTCCCAAAGTAATAGCTAACTTAGGAAGGATCCCTAACGGTTGACTAGTTCCTTTGTTAAAAACAACAGATTGTGGGTAATGGGAACAAGCTGTGGAGAACCTAAATATTTCCAAGCAGTTGAGGAAATAATACTAACATATGTGCCTTAGTCTATTATTTTTTCAAGTACGGTTATATTATAAGCATGTATTGTGATCTGAAAGGGCATGTAAGAAGGAAGACGATATCCTGCTAGTCGGCTCCAATTAAAGGAATTGATCATACTCCTTGGAGGGGGTGCCATGGGAATGGGATAACTTCCCCCTTTCACTATAGGAATGTGAGCACTACTCCCCTATAACATGGGAATGGGAGGATTTCCCTCCAGTTAATTCAAATCTAAAGAAACAAGAAGAACCATGTTCATTTCCCATTTCACTCTCTATGGGAAATGTATGATCAAATAAAGGTGGAATAAAGTCAACCATGTTCTCTACCAATGGTTTTCTGGGAATAGATGTTGAGAATGCAGCAAGATGATGGAGCTTAGTGAAATGAAGTCGCCTTCACTAAGTGGGCCCGCAGGCAAATTCTGGCGCAAAGTCTATTTTTAGACTATGTCTATTTTTAGACATACGGAGCATAATTTGGGAATTCTACTTGGAGATTCTTGATGGA
>CM076580.1:1475975345-1476064218 GCA_034641835.2 Pinus albicaulis
CACCTGTCGCAAGGTACTCTTCCATACGGACGATCCTTGCTCTCTCAGCGCAGATGGGGTGGCACATTCATCAGATGGATGTGAAGACTGCGTTCCTCAATGGAGATATTGAGGAAGAGGTGTACATAGAGCAGCCTGAAGGTTTTGAGATCTTCAGCAGTGAGTCGCATGTGTGCCGACTCAAGAGAGCACTGTACGGGCTGAAGCAAGCACTTCGTGCTTGGTACACTCGGATAGACAGCTACTTCACCGGGCTTGGATTCTCCAAGAGTGAGGCGGATCCTAACCTGTACCAGATTGTGGTGGAGGGGAAGCTGTTGATCATCGTACTGTATGTAGATGATCTGATTTTGACTGGCGATGAGCATTTGATACTTTCATGCAAGGAGGATCTTGCACGAGAGTTTGAGATGAAGGACTTGGGCATCCTTCATTATTTCCTGGGATTGGAGATTTGGCAGCGCAGTGGAGGACTGTTTGTTTCTCAGGGCAAGTATGCCCGGGAGATTCTGGAGAGGTTCACCATGCAAGGCTGCAAGCCTGTTGATACCCCTCTTCCTGGAGGTTGGAGGAAGGGAGATGCTACTTCGGAGGAGGTAGTGGATGCCACTGTCTATCGACAGTTGGTGGGGTCGTCGATGTATCTGGTCAATACTCGACCCGATATATGCTATGCAGTTAACCAGCTTTCGCAAGCTATGGTTAAGCCTACCAAGCTCTTTTGGAAGGCAGGCAAGCATGTATTGCGCTATATCGTAGGCAATATCGTGATATGGTCTATGTGTATGCATAGAGGATGGAGGAAGCTGCTTCATCGATGCACAAGGTGGAGCCAACGGACCGGAAGAGCACTTCGGGAGGAGTTTTCAAGAGATTAGTCAATGTTAGATCCTCCCGGGGTAATGCCAGAAGACGACAAAGAAAACCTGGGCCTAGCAGAGGCCGAGTACATGGCAGCTAGCTTGGCTGCATGCGAGGCTATTTAGATGAGGAAGATCCTCGCAGGATTGTTCAGGTTGCATTTGGAGCCTACAGTGATCTACTGTGATAACCAGAGTTGCATTAAACTCTCGGCTAATCCAGTATTTCATGATAGGTCCAAACACATCGACATCAGGTACCATCATATCAGAGATTGTGTTCAGCGGAGAATCATGATGCTTTCATATGTTCCTACGGAGGATCAGGATGCCGACATCCTGACGAAGGCGCTCACCAGGAGCAAGTTCGAATTCCACAGAGGCAGGATAGGGGTTGCAGATAATCCATATCTTGCCGAGAGGGAGTGTTGAGAATGCAGCAAGATGATGGAGCTTAGTGAAATGAAGTCGCCTTCACTAAGTGGGCCCGCAGGCAAATTCTGGCGCAAAGTCTATTTTTAGACTATGTCTATTTTTAGACATACTGAGCATAATTTGGGAATTCTACTTGGAGATTCTTGGAGTATGCGACATGTCGGTAAAAATAGATGAGACCCTAATTTTTAGGACCCAGGCTATTTTTAGACTGATCTCCTAAAAATATGGAAGTCAAATATTATTTACCCTTAATATTATTTTGACTATAAACAACAGTTTACTCTCTTGGCGCACTTCAGTTTGAGTCATGGAGGTGGCTCATGCAACTGACACAAGGAATCACGTGGTTCCTAGGGTTTGATGGCATCTTGCATGGTTGGCTTCAGTTAGACTTCAGTGGCAGGAGTTTTGGAGGAGTTAACGGGACGGGCTGCCGGAGGTATTCGGCCATACTTTTCGACCCGATATATGCGCACAGGCCAATCAAATTTTCGCAAGCGTGTTGCTTTCCACAAGCTCTTTTGGAAGGCGGGCAAGCATGTAGCTGGCGGGCCATCGAGGCACATCGTATATGGTCTATGGCACAGACAGATGGGAGTGAAACCTTCGGTTTCACTCGATGCATATTGGGCAGAGTCCATTTTTGAGAGCACCGGGAGGAGTTTTAACGATAAGTCGTTGCAGCTTCGGCACAAACAGTAGCTGCATCCGTGCACTGGGCCCAAGTTAGTGAGGCCGAGTACATGGCAGCTAGCTTGGCTGCATGCGAGGCTATTCGGATGAGGAAGATCCTCGCAGGTTTGTTCAGGTTGCATTTGGAGCCTACAGTGATCTACTGTGATAACCAGAGCTGCATCAAGCTCTCGGCTAATCCAGTATTTCATGACAGGTCCAAACATATCGACATCAGGTACCATCACATCAGAGATTGTGTTCAGCGGAGGATCATGATGCTTTCATATGTTCCCACGGAGGATCATGATGCCGACATCCTGACGAAGGCGCTCACCAGGAGCAAGTTCGAATTCCACAGAGGCAGGATAGGGGTTGCAGACAATCCATATCTTGCTGAGAGGGAGTGTTGAGAATGCAGCAAGATGATGGAGCTTAGTGAAATGAAGTCGCCTTCACTAAGTGGGCCCGCAGGCAAATTCTTGCGCAAAGTCTATTTTTAGACTATGTCTATTTTTAGACATACGGAGCATAATTTGGGAATTCTACTTGGAGATTCTTGGAGTATGCGACATGTCGGTAAAAAGAGATGAGACCCTAATTTTTAGGACCCAGGCTATTTTTAGACTGATCTCCTAAAAATATGGAAGTCAAATATTATTTACCCTTAATAATATTTTGACTATAAACAGCAGTTTACTCTCTTGGCGCACTTCAGTTTGAGTCATGGAGGTGACTCATGCAACTGACACAAGGAATCACGTGGTTCCTAGGTTTTGATGGCATCTTGCATGGTTGGCTTCAGTTAGACTTCAGTGGCAGGAGTTTTTGGAGGAGTTAACGGGACAGATAGTGGAGTTGTGTTCTGTTTGTTTTAGTTGAACTAGTTGGGATTAGTTAACTAACTAATCAACTAGATATGAGTGGAGAAAATTAAATAATATTTAATTTACTAAATATTAACTCATTAGTCAACTCAAGAACACTTCAGTTCACTACAGTGCATGATCAGTTCAGTGGAGACCAGTGAATGAGATAGATGAAAGGGTGAGTAAAGCTATCAGTTGTGACTATACTGTTGCTATTTGCAACACATAGATAGGTGGAGTAAGCTATGAGTATTGCAAAGTTTAGGCTGGTGGTTTATCTATATAAGGAGGCCATCACCTAGCATTCAAATACGCAATCAAGGTTGGCTATCAAGTGGCTAAGGATTGGAGCAAGTGATTTGCTAGATCTAACTTGATAGTGTGTAGCATGGGAGGTAGTGCATGAGAGCTTGTGAAGAGTTTTTGTACTATGATTGTTACATGATTTCTCCATTATAATATACACAATAGCTGCGGGGTTTTCAGCTATAGGCTTTCCCCATACATACCGAGTTAATGTGTGATTGATTTGATGTGAGATTGCTTCTGTTATTTCCGCATGTGACAATTAATTGTAGAAGAAGGTTATGTGTTATGTATGCAATTCGAAATTGATATATGACCAGGTTAATCTTCAGTGAATAAGTGATTTATTCAGCTAATTTCTACAATAGACTCATGGGGTTCAAATTCAAATAGAGAGGGATTTATTAGAGATGAATTCTAATCAATCACTTCATCATCTAGTGGATGATCAGGGGAAAGCTTTCGATAACCAAGTAGAAGAAGAGGTTGAGAAGCTATAACGTTTTCAAACACTTTTGAGGCTTCAACCATATAATGAAAAATTTGAATAGGATGATTCACTTTTTTATCACCAAAATCTAACCCTAATAGGCTGTTGATCAGACAACTTCAGTGTAACTATTTCAAACCAATATTTTGACTGAGGCTTAGCCTCCTCAGCCTGAGAGGGCTCTCTCAAGGGTTAATGATATGGAATAAAGATATAGATAGATGGCTAAATCTATTTATTTAAGTATTGATTTTGTATATTTTCAGGTTGAAAAGATGAAGGCTAATACTACCATTGGGCTTATGGAGTCAACAAATCAGCAGGTTCAGTGGTAAGGTTTCTTGACATGGAAGCTGAGGCAAATATGGGTCTTAAACAAAGAAAATTCACTCAATGACATAGGTCAACACAGTCATTTCATCACTAAATGAATTCAGAGCATAGAGTTATGAATTCAGAGTAATATAAATGAAATCTACTGCTCGTGGTTCAAAGAAAATTCGCTCATAAAACACAGAAAAACACAATCATCTCATTACTAAAGGAAGTCAGAAGCATAGGGTTATGAATTCTAAGTAATAGCAATGAGATCTACTACAAGAAGTTAAACATAACATGTAGATCAGGAAAACATTAAAACCCCATGAGAAACTCAGATCTGTCAAGAAAAAAACCTCTCTGCATTACTGATCACAGTCTATTACATGAAGTAGCAGCTTTTGCCAAAAATTCTCCAACCCCTTGCTAATTCGACCCTTTGATATTTTATAGATAATTTACATCATGAGATAAGCTTGTCATCAGCTAGATACCTCGAATTCCTACCTATGACACCTATCCTAACCATATAACATGGTATTTATTACATAAGACAGTTGCAAACCTAAAACAGAGTCTTATTACAAACAAGACTAAAACTTTTTAAATATGCTCCTAACAACCTTATCTAATAATTATTACATCTTTTTCCATATGTAATCCAATGAATTCGAATTTGGATGATCATCTTTGACTTGAAGTAACCCTACTGTAGATAGTAATGTTTTCCTAAAAACTAGGAAACATGTTTTCCTGCTTCAGCCCCTTTCATTCCTTTATCAGTTTTGAGTACTTTGATTATTAATAGATCAGTTTCACATGTGTCACATTTGCCAATAATTTCTCTAAAACCTTTAATCTTCCAGCTACATAGAAATGCATCTCTGAAATGATGTAAAATAATAGAAAATAGATATGCGCTACAAAAGCAGCATGTTTTTGTAGCGCAATTTGTAGGTTAGTGTAAAACCTTTCCCTTTAATCATTTTTTCTCCTGTTTTCTTCATTTTAACCTTCAACTATTATATCCATGCCTCCACCAGCCAATTTAAACCCAAAAATCATAAACCTTCCTTCCAAAACTTATATGAAAATATGCAAAAAGACATCTTCAGCAGTTTCGTAGCGCGCTACACAATTGTTGTGCAAGCTGATTTGTCAAAAAAGTCTTCAAAATTCGTACCTTAGAGATGTTTAAAATTTAAAAGTGTTGGTATGATTTCAAAAACACAGCAATATGACCCCCAAAACATAATCTTCATCAAATTTTACCTTCATCTTTCATCTATGAATTGGTCATTTTACCTTACTATTTTTATCTGAAAAATAGGTGTTGAGACAGAGCTTGTATCTCCTCATCCATAATGTATTTTTCAAAACTGAAGGAAAATTTTTTAGGCCATTTTGTCTTGAACAAAAACCTCTCTTGTTTTTTTGAAATACCTCTCCTACTGTCCAGAAACTGTATTTGAACAACATGTGTAAAATAGGAAAACTCTTTTTTTTGAAAATATGGCTTCAACAAAAGACTTGTATCTCCAAACTGGTAATACTAGTGAGAAAAGTGGGAGAGTTTATTGTAGCTAGTTAGTTTATGAAGACAAAAATCTTTCATAATTCTAAAACACTTTTCCATTTGGCTAGAAACTGAACTTGAAGTGTGACTACTAAACAGCCATGTACAGGACATTTTGTAACAGCAGTTTTGTAGCACAAGTTAAGTTATCAATTTCTCCTACTTCATAATGAATTTGAAGAAAATGAGAGAGGTTTTTGTATTTAAGTATGTTAGGAAGAAAAATCTCTTTTATGTTTTACAAATTCATTTTAAGTTGCACAAAAACCCCCTTGGAAGTTTACTACTAAAACCAGAAAACAGAGTTTTTCTTCATGACTGAAAAAGTTGCTACAACAGTGTCGTAGCGTGCTACAAAAGTAGCAGCGCTTTCATAGAAAATTTCCTCATTTTTGAACTAGAGGCACTATGAAAGTGAGGATTCTTGGCTAATTGTAGAATTTCATCCTGAAACCTAATGGAATGACCCCTAAATGAAAAATATGACTTTTTGATCATGGAATGGACCTAAAAGACTTTATTTGAACTGGAAATATGACCTTTAAAACTTATGAAACTATGAACTACCCTTTACCAAGACTTAAAATGACTCTTAGACCTACTTTAAATCAGGACCAAAAACAGAGTTGACACAATGATGTTTTGAGAATTTTTGGGTGATAATAGTGGCTCCACTTAGGATAGTGTGCCCTTGTGATACACTAAGAACCAGTAGTTCCAGTGCTACTATCCATTTTTTTAGAATAAAACTCTGAAATTTTTCCAAGCTCCTCCTCAAGATCTAATGGACTTCACCTCAGGCTCAAGCTTGATGGTAACTGCAGAAAAACCAACTTCATACCTACTGAAAGATGCCCATTCACTTTTGAGCTTATTCATATACTCCTACCTACCCTATCAGCTGTAACTGTCCACTTTAACTCAATCAACATGAAACTTCCAATGAAGCCAATCATTTATCTGATCTGATGCTTGAACCTCTTGATTACACTTGAACCCAAAGTAGACATGATATTGTGATGACCAAGGTAACTTAGAATGTATCTGATCTTCATAATGAAAATGAAACTGAAAAATTGGAGTGTAAAGCTCTTCCATATATTCAGCTATAGGGTCAAAGAAGACATAATTAGTTTGATGATTCTCATAACATTCTATAACTTTGGATAGCTCATATATGCTTTTTTCAGCCACACGAGATTTCATCTGTATGCTATCCAACTGTTTTTCCAACTGATTCTCAAAGACAGTGTATTCTTGCACATTCTCAAAAAAGAAAGGAAGCAACACCTTCTCTTTGTGTTCTAGCATGGAAAGCTTTTGAAAAGACTGATCTCGATCTTGAAGCCTATAAGATTGAAATTTATTTTCAATTTTCTTAGTAACTTCATTCACAAACTGAAACTTATCTTTTAACTTGCACTCAAATGATTTTAGATTAGAAGATAAGGACAAAGAAAAATTTTCACCCACTTCTTCATTAATGTAATCATCATTTGATATAGGCTAATGCAATAAATGACATGAAGAATCAATTTTTCTTGTACCTGAGGATTGTAGCAAGCATTTTCCAATATTTCCTCTTGCTATTTGAAATGATTCTCATACTCTTGATGATCAAAGGATTGACAAATCTGCTGCAAATTTTCCTCAAACTCAGAGGATGTAACATGATTTTCATAAATAAACTCCTGCTGGGTTTCATTTTCATCTAAAAGAGATTCTATCCTTTCTTCTTGGTGTTCTTCTTGGTGATGAAAGGTATTTTCATGAAGGGACTCTAAAATTTCTTCATCGATGAACTCATCATCTTCATAACAATTCTCCAAATATCTAATAAAAATCACAGAATGCTTACAACAATCTTTGACCAACAATAAGAAGGGATGACACTCTTTATACATCTCATAGAATACATCATGGAAATTAGCAAGAGAATATAATGAATCATTTTCCAAGCCTTTATACCAATACCATGCTTTTCCTTCTAAAGTGGTCATAAACATATTCATGAGACAATATTCAAGGAACTGAACCTTAAGACTGTGTACATGCATATGGAACCTAACCAAATGAAGAGTAGCATTGTCTTTATTTTCATCTTTAAATATTGGAAGATCATCTAACCATTCAACGTTTGGAATAGGATTTGGAAAACCAGGGATATGAGACTGATTCATAGGGGCATACCTGGCATTAATTATTACAATGGAACTCATCTTCAAACTTCATCTAGCTACTGATCTTCAAGCAGTTGAGTCACCTTCCAATTTGATTATTTGATGTGTGGATTCGCCAAGGTAGATGCAGCCTCGAACAGCTTCCTGAGCTCCTGCTACCTTT
This sequence comes from Pinus albicaulis, assembly GCA_034641835.2. Lineage (NCBI taxonomy): Eukaryota > Viridiplantae > Streptophyta > Pinopsida > Pinales > Pinaceae > Pinus > Pinus albicaulis. The sequence goes on from CM076580.1 coordinate 1,475,983,218, forward strand.
AGAAGTTCAGCTTTTTTATTTCAGGAATGATTAATCTTCAGGCTCTCAGCAGACGCACCAAAATGTTATCACCAAAATCTGACCCTGATAGGCTACTGATCAGACAACTTTAGTGTAACTATTTCAAACCAATATTTTGACTAAGACTTAGCCTCCTCAGCCTGAGAGGGCTCTCTCAAGGGTAAATGATATGGAATAAAGATATATATAGATGGCTAACTCTATTGAATTAAGTATTGATTCTTTATATTTGTAGGTTGAAAAGATGAAGACTAATACTACCATTGGGCTTATGGAGTCAACAAATTAGTAGGTTCAATGGCAAGGTTTCTTGACATGGAAGCTAAGGAAAATAGGGGTCTTAAACAAAGACAATTCACTCAAGAACATAGGTCAATGGAGTCATTTCATCACTAAATGAAGTCTGAGCATAGAGTTATGAATTCTGAGTAATAGCAATGAAATCTACTACTTGTGGTTCATAGACAATTCACTAATAAAACACAGAAAAAAACAGTCATCTCATTACTAAAGGAAGTCATAGCATAGGGTTATGAATTTTGAGTAATACCAAGGAGATATACTACAAGTATTTAAACATAACATGTAGATAAATAAAACATTAAAACCCCATGAGAAACTCAGATCTGTCCAGAAGAAAACCTCTCTGCATTACTGATCATAGTCTATTACATGAAGCAGCAACTTTTGCCAAAAAGTCTCCAACCGCTTTCTAATTTGACCCTTTGATCTTTTATATATCATTTACATCATGAGATAAACTTTTCATCAGCTAGATACCTCTAATTCATACCTATGACACCTATCCTAACCATATAACATGGTATTTATTACATAAGATAGCTACAAACCTAAAATAGAGTCCTATTACAAATAGGACTAAAAATATTTAAATATGCTCCTAGCAACCTTATCTAATAATTATTACATATTTTTCCATATGAAATCCTATGAATTCGAATTTGGATGATCATCTTTGACTTGAAGTAACCCTGCTGTAGATAGTAATGTTTTCCTAAAAACTAGGAAACACGTTTTCCTGCTTTTCAACCCCTTTCATTCGTCTATCAGTTTTGAGTACTTTGATCATTAATAGATAGGTTTCACATGTGTCACATTTGCCATAATTTCTCTAAAACCTTTAATCTTCCATCTGTGTAGAAATTCATCTCTGAAATGATGTAAAAGAATAGAAAATAGGTCCGTGCTATGAAAATAACCTGTTTTCATAACGCAATTTGTAGGTAAGTGTAAAACCTTTCCTTTTAATCATTTTTTCTCCTGTTTTCTTCATTTGAACCTTCACTTGTTATATCCATGCCTCCAATAGCCAATTTAAACCCAAAACTCATCAACCTTCCTTCCAAAACTTATATGAATATATGCAAAAAGACATCTTCAGCAGTTTCGTAGCGCACTATGAAACTGCTGTGCAAGTTGATTTTTCAAAACAGTCGTAAAAATTCATACCTTGGAGATGTTTAAACTTTAAAGGTGTTGGTATGATTTCAAAAACATAGCAATATGACCCCCAAAACATAATCTTCATCAAATTTTACCTTCATCTTTCATCTATGAATTGGTCATTTTACCTTACTGTTTTTATCTGAAAAATAGGCGTTAAGACAGAGCTTGTATCTCCTCATCCATAATGTATTTTACAAAAATGAAGGAGGCTTTTGTAGGCCATTCTGTCTTGAACCAAAAATTCTCTTTTTTTTTGAAATACCTCTCCTACTATCTATAAATTGTCTTTGAACATGTGTAAAACATGAAAACTATGTTTTCTGAAAATATGGCTTCAACGAAAGACTTGTATATCCCAACTGGTAACACTTGTGATCAAATTGAGAGAGGTTATTGTAGCTGGAGATTTGGTGAAGACAAAACTCATTCATAATTACAAAACACTTTTCCATTTGGCCAAAAATGGAACTTGAATTTGGACTATTAAACAACCATGTACATGACATTTTGTAACAGTAGTTTCGTAGCGCAAGTTAAGTTATCAATTTGTCCCACTTCATAATGAATTTGAAGAAAATGAGAGAGGTTTTTGTAGCTAAGTATGTTATGAATAAAAAATTATTTCTGTTTACACAAATTCATTTTCAGTTTCCCAGAAACCCCCTTGGACGTTGACTACTAAAACCAGAAAACAGAGTTTTTCTTCATGACTGAAAAAGCTGCTACAGCAGTTTCGTAGCGCGCTACTAAAGTAGCAGTGCTTTTGTAGCGCATTTCCTCATTTTTGAAATAGAGGCACTACGAAAGTGAGGATTCTTGGCTAATTGCATAATTTCATCCCAAAACCTAATGGAATGACCCCTAAATGAAAAATATGACCTTTTAATCATGGAATGGACCTAAAAGACTTTATTTGAACTTGAAATATGACCTTTAAAACTTATGAAACTATGACCTACCCTTTACCAAGATTTAAAATTACTTTTAGACCTACTTGAAATCATGACCAAAAACAGAGTTGACACAATGATGTTTTGAGAATTTTTTGGTGATAACACACTTAACATAACCTATAGGGAAAATTTACTTTACCTTTTTTCCCATGGACCTTATTATCACTAGTCGATGGTTTGTCACCAACATGATATCTAGAGGTTGATGACAAAGGTCAATTTGAGCCTGTGGACCACACTTCTAATATCTTGGGAATACTCGGAAAATATCTAAGAAGGTGATCACCCTTACATAACTTACAAAGGGATTTAACATTGTGGAGCCGATTAGAAGGTTCCTTCATACTATTTGCATCGGTAGCAATGGCTGCTTGGTTTACTCCTTGCTTCTTTTGCTTCTTCTTATTCGTCCTTTTCTTATTCTTCTTAGCTTCTTGGTTACTAGAATCAATACTTTCACCAGGATGAGGAAGAAAGGGATGAAGAAAAACCAGGTGAAGAAGGAAAAGGGTCAACTTTAGGATAAGCATGATTTCGATGTTGTTTAGGTGGAGGAGAACTTAGTTGAGAATTAGTTTGGACATTTGGAACCATAGGTGTCAAAAATAACCAAACTAGCAAACCAATGGTAAATCCAAGAAGGGACAACGTTTCCATATAAGCAGCACCAATATTTCCAAAAGAAGGAAAAGGACCAGGATTCTCGTCAGAGGGGTTTCATTGATTGGTAGACTCAAGAAATGTCGTCATTAGTCTTAGCCTAAAACCCACTAACGAGTTGTTCCACAGGAATGATGTTGTTCCGCGGTCAATTAATTTACTAAGAAAATAACAACACAAAAAAAATAAAAAAGGGGTAAAACTGGGCATAAATATTTACCAAGAAACCGTGAACTATGATATACACCTTGGCGAACCAAGGAATTAACGTATGACAGCTAATATCCCTGAATGTTGTGTTTGGTGTATCACAGTATATAAGGCAGCAGACTCGGTTACCTATGGATGGATAGAAACCTATAGGGGACTCCAAAAATATACTTGACGGTACGTGGGAGTGAAGTCCACAGTAGTATTGTATAATGCGTAATTGTTTGATGAGAGCATTCCCATATACTTTTCATTCATGGAGCGCCATCCAATATACCCAAAGGTACATGGAGGACAATCATATACACTTACGTATGTGGAACGAGATTTCACCCCCGGAATGAAACATTGTGAAAAAATGACATCTCCTACGTTTAACAATGCCAGAACACATATTTAGTCTAGAGCTCTATGTGTGTCTAATTTCAAATGTTCCTTAGGTTAATTGAGATGAATCTTAGAGTTGATTTTGAATTATGTTTTTATTTCAAGGCTCAAAACTTGATGTCACCTAAACACACCTATGATGCAACTAACATGACAAAATAACTCTTCATTTTCTATGAAAGCTATCTAGTGTAGGGAATAGATGCAAACAACGATGCAAAAATCAAATATGTAGCAAACAAGAGATGAGATTCCTAACTATATCTTTCAATTTCACTATTCCAATTCAATTCAAAGCATTAAAAGATTCCAAACCATTCAATGTAATATATGCATGATTCCTCTGAAAAATATGCAAATGTAATATATGCACAATTTCCTTTCTTACTGTGAAAATGAGAATTCTGACTATACAAATGTGCTCTATGCAAGAGAATTCTTAAAATCAAAAACAAGAGGATTCCAATGAAATCAAACGTAATCTGAGATTTCATGAACATAGGACTCAAGCTAAAATTGGGTGAAAATTCCAAAAACCAAAAGAGATGTCACTCAAAGGCAGTTAACCCCCCCCCCCCCTCGCTTAATGATTGAGGAGGGAATTGTTTGACAAAAATAAAGGAAAAAAATATAATTTCACACTAGGGAATTCCAATTTTCCCACACAAAACCCTAGATTCCATGCACGATATTTTTATTTTCACCACATTTCATTTTTGAAATGAAGAAAAATAAGATGAATTTGTTCAACTATTGATTCAATTACAATTTTCAGAATGAGGACTGAAACTAAAATTCATTCAAGAGATCAAAAATAAAACAAAATCAGTGTGCAAGCAACAAAATGATAAGAACAAATCAAAATCAAAATCGTTTCTTACCAAAGGAAAACAAACACAAATGCAAACCAATTGGAAGTTTTAGAGATAACGCAAGACACTCAATACTCAGGGAAGTTCTGATAGAAGTAGTCTGATGTAAGAGAGGCTCAGAAACCAAGGAAATATTTGTACAAAAATAGGGGCCAACGTTGGTGCAAAGGAGGCACCAATCCTTTGCAATGCTAGGATAGATTGGGCCTGAGTAAGGTGCAACGCTATGTCAGAAGCACTAGTGGAGCGTTGAGTCTGGGAAAGAGGATTCTGATACAAAAATTCCAAAAAAGGTTGAATGAAACCATTTCCTAGGTTTTTTCTCGGTTAGATGATACAACAAAGGTGTGTCAAGGAGGTAATCAAACATAATGGACAAGGAAAACCACCAAGGGAATACTTCGCTCCCCTGAATGGTCGCCAATCTTGTTATACTGGATTTATGATTGCAGATAAAAGTATCTCCCCTAGTTTTGGTGGTCAACCTAGAATAACAGAGAGACAAGGAAAAAAATTATTTTCCTTAAAGTAAATGGAAGCTCCAATTTTATTTTCCTTCTTTAGCTTGGAAGCTCCAATTCTAGCTCCAATTTCCAAAATTAGAACCTATATAGTCAAATAACACAAGCCAAGAAACTAGGAGATCTATGCAGTATCATCTAAATACTCAATTAAATAGATCGACAAGGTATTTAAATACATGAATCAACATCACTCAATGTTAGGATGCTCGAGAGATGGATCTTAGCTAATAGTGGACATAGCACAGATGCAGACAAATAAGGATATTTCTATCACTCAGAAAGACACACTAATCCAGGAGAGAGGCAACCCCCTATCTCGTGGTTTGACTTTATTATGAGGAAAGTATTGGGTCGCCCTCATGGGTAACCTAATATGATCTTCTATACGGGATCTGAGGAACAAAGAAGAAGGAACATAGTCATCAATCCTAAGAAGGGTGTAGCCATTCAAATCGAAGCTTGAGCTTCTAGTTCACTCAACATCTTATAATTATAGCATGACTTGGAACACTAATAACATTGAGATTAAATGGGTATGGGCTCTTATACCTGCAACAACCTCATCTTTTTATGCTTCCTACTTCCTCCAAGAAGATTAGATAGAGACTCTAGTGGACCAGCCATCATTCTACACTGGCACAGACCCTAAAACTCAACCTCTCTAGCCAACCTGAATGAGATTCTTAATCTTACTCTTTTACCTCCTTCTGGTGTAAAATCTCAAAAATTATGGCATGAAATCAAGCCATTTGGTCCATTTCCATTAGTCATGGTCGAGCCCATGGCAATTTCCCCAAAGGATGGGGGCAAGGATTCAATCCTTCTCATAGAAGAAATGACTGTAGGGAATTCTCCAAAGCATCGGAGGTCATTTAGTACAGGAGGCATACATCCATCTTATGTATTTGAATCAAGTGAAGAATCATAGATCTTATCAAACTTTGAAGGGGCCTACATGGGGCTTAATATTTGTTGGGTCTTGAAACGTGATGCTTGAAATATGCAAAATCATACCAACTTTACCTTCAATTGTATTCTCATCCCCTCATGTTAACAGTCACGTTGACAGTTTTTGCATTGTTGGCCTTCCTAGCTGACCTATTCAGGGTAGGGTTCCAAATGGAATGATATTAAATGAAAAAAAAATCAGATTTTGGAATTCCTGACATTTTCTTTGTTGGCAGTATGATGCAGGGTATTGTACTTGATGGCAACCCACTTGATGAAGATAAAGGAAACCTACTTGATGAAGTTGTTCTTGACTTGATAAGCTTGTTATTGATGTACATCTGATGTATCTACAATCAGTAAAGAAGGTGCAGAAGAAATAATTTCCAGAATGGGCCAGAACAATGATGAAAATGTATGTCACAAGGCATACGCGAGTTTAGTAAAGGGAAGTCGCGTATGTACGCGGAAAAGTACATGCCAAGTCGCGTATTGTCAATTGCGCTCTAAATTAATAAAACCAGGGGTTACTACCATGGTATTGACCCTTTGTATTGAGCGCTGGATTGTCTATGTGATCTCGCTGAGGAAAAAAATTGGAAGGCTAAATCTATATAAGGAGAAGAAAATCATTGTGCAAGGGGGTGTGCAGGTGTCTGGGCTTTAAATGAATACTTCACTCTGAAGTTTATCTGTATGGTTGAACTCTGTTCTTAATCGATAGATCTGAATCTATGATGCACCCATGAATATGATGAAGGTTCAAAATCTCTATATCTGGAAATAATGAATCTCTAGGATGATCTGAAAAGAAGTATTGAAGACCTAGCGCAAATCTATTGAAGATATTGAAGAAATATGGGTAAGTCCATAGATTTGATCTATTCTGAAAAGTTTATCTTTTATAGATCTATACGCATGTTCGTTTCATGAAAAGAGCGTATATACACGGATCTGTTTAAACAAAGGAGCGTATGGACTGTTAGGGTTTTTCTGAAAAGTGCACAGATGTATACGTGGGTTGTCTTTATTAAAAGCGCGTATATACGCGAGTCTGTTTGAAGGAAAGCGCGTATGAAATTTGAACTGATGGTTGCTCAAAGCTGATTGAGATTCTGCATATCTATTCTGAAGTCTGGGTTATCTCTGATATTCTGGTTACAGTGGTTTCACTGTTCTGTTTGATGCTCTGGGAAAAGGACATTTGTTGATAAGTGAAGGATTGTGTTGAAGCTGTTTGATCCAGTTTGAAAATTGATGAAACGTGGTCTGCAGTGGATCTGAGGGTTGAAGCCTTCAGTCTGAAAGTAGAACCTTTCTGCCAGGAGAGGCTGGTGTTAATATCAGGGGGTAGTAGCTCCCTTCCAAGAGAGGCTGGTAAACGAGAGCAGGGGGTTGTTGCTCCCTTCCAGGAAAGGCTGGTAAACGAGAGAAAGTTGTAGCCTTCTGCAGGTGGGTGCCTGCGTGCTGGTATGAGTCTGCACCAGTACATGTTGTAAGAAGTTTTCTTAATAATAAAGATTGAAGACTGAGACAATGGCAGTGGTGGTTTTCTCCCAATTTGGGTTTCCACCTAAAAATCTTGGTGTTCATGTGTGATTGCTTGTGTGTGATGATTACTCTGTTCGTTCTGCACCTGTTTAATGATTTCTGAACATCTGATAAATAAGTAATGCAATGATCTAAGTCATGAATTAAATGCATAATTAATTCACTGGATATACGCGAGTTTTGTAAAGGATATCCGCGTATATACGTGTGTTTAATTCAGGAAAGTAGCGTATGGGTTTTTAAGAAGGAAATATCAAAGTTTTATTGTCTGCACAAAATACTGATTCACCCCCCCCCCCCCCTCTTAGTATTTTTCCCAACATTCTTGAACTCTAATACGTAAGAAGACCTATGAGTAAGAATTCTCCATCCCTAACTTCTTTGACGGTTTTCTATGTCATTGGATATCCATTCCCAGGTCACTGTTATTTCATGTAATTATGTGAAATGAATAATATGGTTAGCTGAAACATCTTTTACTCTGGAGTAGCCACCACTTATTGCATATTATCATGTCCACTGACAACTCTGTTGTATTCATGTCTTCCTAGTAAAATTTTTAATCCCATATCCAACATATGGTGTTGACGGTGTTTTTTCCAAAAACAACCTTCAAAAAATATATTTTTAAATACATATGTTTAGTTGTTTTAAATATATTTTTAATGTGTTAATTAAATAGTTAAATCAAACGTGTGATATCAACTAATTTCCACTATTTTTTTTCAAGTGAGTTCTAGCTCCATTTGAAGAAGTAAATTACAGCTAGATGAGCTTTCCCTCAACCATGTAACATGTTTTTAAGGTATGTTTTGTACGACGAATAACCATTTCACTATAGATATATCACCAGAACAAGAGCACAATTCAAAATGAGGATCAAATCTGCTCAGTTGAAAGAAAATGAAAGTTTTCTACTCTTTATGGAATATGGCCGAGTTAGAGATAGAAAACAAGCTCAAAAAGCTTTAATTTGATTCTTAACATCTTCTACATTATGATGATCTACAAGCAAGGAGATTAGACTGGAAATTAGTGACTATTTCATCAATGCTTGGCCTAGAACCTCACAGATACACAAACATATTTATGGCATCTAAACGTAGAAAAAGATCCTGAAATGACGTCTATAAATAAGATCGAAAAGGGTGATTTTATCCCTCCCTCAGCTACCTATCTTACTGTATGGGTTCAATTATCTCATTTGTCAATCGAGAGGAGGTGTTATAGATCCAAAACAAGCCTAGGATTATTTCAATTTACCAAGGGGTGGGATGGTTCATGTCTCTCTTGGTGGAATGATTGTTGTGTTGGTTGGAAGTTTTCAATTTAACTATCACACTTGTCTCCCTTGTTGGTAGCCTGATTTATCACCATGTCTATCACAAAGTCCATTTTGCATTGAATACTACCGGCAATGACTCGTGGCTGCATGTCACCCTTGTTTAAAACATCTTACACTCCAAATGTTCCACATATATGCATTATAAGAGTGGTCTATGTGTTGTACCAATTTCTTGTCCCAATAAATGTTCCAAAAAATTTACTAAAAATGAAAAAAAAAAAAAAAATTACTATGCACTTTTGTAAATAAGATATATGCATATTTTTATAATGCTATGTATATTTTATGTAGTTTTATATATTCAAATAAAATATTTGAATAAATTTTGTAATAAACATGCTCATTAAAATTCATGCTCCTTTTCACGTCGAAAATTTTTTCTGCATATATCAAGGGTTATTATTCATTTGCACCCCCCACCCCGCTTGCTCAACATTTAATGGAGGGGGGAGTGCACAATAAGTTTTTCTCAAATCCATCTTTTACAACGTGGTGCTCATTTATGAATTGCGAACCCACCTCATTTCTTACCTTCTCCACCCCCCCCTCCACTCCGCCCCCACGAAAAACCACTCTATTTTCTGACAATATAGCCTTTCGCAAAAAAATTATGCCTCTTCCTTTTTTAGTTCTTGCCAACTCATTGTCGTCAACGTTATCTCTCAAACCCATAAACCATTCACAATTAAGTGTACATGAAAATTGTTTTTGTTGTGTTTAAATGTTCACATCATCAATGTGTTCCACTCCTAATATTTTTATATACACTTGCTCCCACCACGATTTCGTTAGTGTTTTCCAATTTCATTTCTTCTCTCATTTTCCAGTTGCAATGACCTTGAGAAGTGCATAACAAATAGTTGAAGCCTATCATCTGTAGGAATTTCAATGCCTTTATTTCACGGGTAACTCGGTTCCTTTTCCCTCCTTCTACTTTTCAAAATAAGTTCATAAAAAGGGAAAGAAAAGAAATCTTGGCCTAAATCATGATGTCCTTTGCCTCTATTAAGTTGGATGATTTTCCATTAATCAACCAGGGAGCCAAAATTATAGGGACAAAATGTGAGTTTTCTTTGTATGAACTTTAAGATTGAGCCTTTCAAAGACTCCAAGATAACAATGATGAATTTTCCCTTTGGGAATAATTATTACCTCAATTTATCTTCCCTTAGACTCATCACTTTCCAACATTTGTCATATGGTGTGTTGATAGATATTTTCCAAGGTAGAAAGCTATAATTTCCCAAAATGGAAAGCCCTTGTTTTATATAACCTATGAATCCATAATACAAGATTTAACAATTATTGTTCCTAGTTCTCTGTGCCCATTTTACAATGAAGTATTATTAGATATTTATCGGAAAATTACTTTTGAACAAAGAGCTTTAATATTTGAATCATTTGTGCTTGAAGGAACTGGAATTCCTACTCATAATCCACCTTAACCCTCATCCATGCTTCCTGATCTTTCAAGACAAATTGTAACAATGTTATGTTGCTTGTTAGGGTATCAAAGTGATGAGGTAGTAGATGAAGTAATTTGGTTTTCTATCAACTTTCTCATCTGAAAAGAAGCCAATAATATTGTTCAATTTCAACCATTTTCTTTTAGAGGCGATTCATGAACAATTTTTAAATTTTGGAATTGAAAAATCTTTCAAATATCATTCTATGTCGATTTATATAATTTTGTATTATCAGTTGGAGATATTTGAAATTTTTTTGCAGAAGAAAGAATTGCAAGGATATTAGTGAGAATTTTTGCATTGGACTTCATTGGTTAGGAAGAACTTTGAATAATTTTCTTTTACTGATTTTGTGGACAAATTTCTTCATGTATGTCTCAGTATTTTAAGCAGTCATTAGAGAAATTTTAAGGTTAAAAATGGGTCTCAAAACAAAAATGTAGAAAAAAAATCAACTTTATAAGAACCAATAATATTCAATACGATGATTTCAATCATGGGGGATGATTCACCATTTTTTAGTAAAAAGATAAAAATAAAAAACTATTTTTTCAACTCGTATTTTCAACTTATCTCCCTATGATTTTACTCAAATTTTGAGTGGGAGAACTTTTTGGATGTAGAATTTAATTTTTCATCCAAGGAGTACCTATGTTGCATGCTTTCGATGGACCCTGCTGCATGAAAAATGTGAAATACATGAAAAACATGAGTGCAATCATGTTTTTCATGTATTTCACATTTTTCATGTAGTAGGGTCCATCGAAAGTATGAAAAATGGTTACTCCTTGGATGCAAAATTAAATTATGCATTCAATGAGTGCTCCTTCTCGATATTTAAGTAAAATCATAGGGAGATAAGTTAAAAATACGAGTTGAAAATTTAGTTTTTTTCTTTTTTCCCTCCAAAACTTGATGAGGTAATATAACATTATTTTATTGGTTCCATTATTATTTTATAATATTCCTTAGGAGGCCCATTTTAGACCTAAAAATTTCGCTAATGTATAGTGTTCCCTGAATTTTACTAGAAGTAAAGAAATTTTGCATTTTAGTGAACAAACCAAATTATGTGATTGGTATTTGCATAAGGATTTTACTAAGATTAGATTATATGGTTGTGAGCTTCCCCCTTATCAATTACTAGTATTTATTCCTGTTATAATTTTCGTTTTTGAGTTATTAGACATAGTCTTAATGTTGATCAAGTACAATTTTTACCAAGGAGGATAGATACTCTATTTAAACTCAAAGCACAAATAGGGCCTTTTATTGTTATTTTCAGAGTTGTAGACAAAAAAATTGAGCAATTATTTGTGCAAATGAAATTCAAACAGGGAATTATTTGGCCATATGATCCAATAGGAATACTTTCAACTATCATAGTGCAGAAAAACTCTACCCCCTATGTACATATGTGAAAAACAGAGATTGAGAAGTTTGCAAATAGGGAGACCTAGGAAGAAAATACACTGCAATAATTATCAGAAGAACAAGAAATGGAGAAATCAGTGGGACCTAAGGTCCTAAATACAACCCAAATGAAGCAAAAAGATCTTAAAAGGATAGTTGAAAGTGTTTCGGGATCATAAGTAGCTTAGTTCAAAGTGTATAAAAGACATAAAACAAGGGACGTGGAAGAAACCATGTTAGATATTGTATACTTAGACATTTCTTAAACCTATTACAATGGTTATTTCAAGAAATCCTAATTTCATATTGCAAAAAAATGAGACAGTAGCAGAACAATCATCTCCTTCATCTCCTTCTTCTTCTAATCAAAGAATTTTTTCCAAGTTCTTGGAAATAAAGAAGAAAAATGAAAGTTTAATATCAATGACTTATTCTCAATTTTGGAAACAAACTTCTTCAAAAAAGAGCAGGTTGCTTTCAACTTTAGATGTTGAAAAGGGAAAATTTGTTAAGTCCCTATATTAATAGTGTAGTCCCTTATTATGTTAGTGTAGCCCCCCTTATTGTTATTGTTGTACCCCTGTAACCTCCATATTGTTATTATTGTGCCCTTACATTATTATTGTTAGGTCGGCTAGGATTACATTGTGGCCCCATGGACTCCTATATATAGAAAAGAGGTTTTGTCATTTGTATCATCCAAGAATTGTTCATTCATGTAATGTATTGGAGGTTGCCCCCTCGAAGTGGCTTATTTCTAAGGCATTGATATCTCTTTTCTTCTCTTTTTGGAGTTGGTTTCACAACATTTGGTATCAGAGATTTGGATTCTAGGGTTTCGCTGCACCAAACAGGTCATCGTGGAATTTTCTCTATAACTCTCTTTCTAAGAAGTTTCAGAAGCTAAAATTTTTAGAGCACAAAGACGAAATCCTAAGAAACATTTTCGCAAAATTTCAGAGCTTGGTTCATAATATGTTCAAAGATATGATCTGTGGAAGTTAAGTCTTTTTCAAGCTCCTGAATTTCATCTCTAAGAGGTGATCGTGGGAAAATCTTCATAACTCTCTCTCTGAGCATCGGATTGGAATTCTATAAAGAGCAACTAGAATTACACGAACTTTAGTTTCCTTTGTATCCGTTTTAGAGCCAAAGGAGAAAACAGTGACATGTGGCAAGTCGTACATGTTCGCTCTACTGAACCAGTCCATAATTAGGTCATAGTGGGAGATTGGACATAACTTTTTCTTGAAGAATCCAAATCAGGTCAAACCTGTGGCATTCAAAAGAGGAGTCATAGGGATACCGCAAGGCCAAATTTCAGATATTGAAGATCTAAAATCATAGATTTAATTCAGTTTCAATATCGAGCTCCTCAAAATCAAGAAAAAGGTGTGTATTTTTTTCGAATTACATAAGTCTCGTTTGAAAAAAAAATAGTTTGAATTTATTCCAAGGGAATATTTTAGAATTTTTATCAGTATTGAGTTCTATAATGCATCCAAAAAATAATACCCATTAAGCCCTAAAAAAGCTATACTATGCCACATAAAGAGGAAGAATTGCAGTATGAGATATCAAAACTACGATACCAACTGCAACAAATTTCAATCTTACGAAGAGCAAATGAAGATGACATAGATGGTTTAAAAGCATAAATGGAGGCTAATTTGGATGGTTTGAAGGATCAAATAATAGCTAATATGGATGATAAATTAGCGGAAGATCACATCGAGCATCAACAACAATTTCTCCAACTCTCAAAGGATAACCTAACTTTGGTGTAGAATCTAATGAAACAACAGGAAGATCAACATCACAAAGAAGTTATGAAGCAGTCACATAATCAAGAACTCGACAAGTACGATCAATTCTAGAGTATCTCAGCAAGTGGAAGAACTTTCATGTAGAAGATTCCACATGGGAGGATGAGAATTTTATACAAAAGCATCAAGAAATAATCAAGCATTGAGGACAAAACTTATTTGAGGGAGAGGGGCATGTTAAGTCTCTATATTAATAGTGTAGTCCCTCATTATGTTAGTGTATCCCCCCTTATTGTTATTATTGTACCCCTATAAACCCCATATTGTTATTATTGTGCCCTTACATTATTATTGCTAGGTCGGCTAGGATTACATTGTGGCCCCACTAGGATTACATTGTGGCCCCATGGACTCCTATATATAGAAAGGAAGTTTTTTCATTTGTATCATCCAAGAATTGTTCATTCATGTAATGTATTTGAGGTTTACCCCTCGAAATGTCTTATTTCTAAGGTGTTGATATCTCTTCTCTTCTCTTTTTGAAGTTGGTTTCTCAACAAAATTTCAAATGAATTTTCTTGAACCCAAGGTTCCAGGGACAAGGACCACATAAAATTTTAAAAATTCTATGTCTTTTAACACTAATCATTTTCATCCCATAGATTATATTGATTTAGATTTTCATACTAGAGAAATTATCTATTTTATTTTTACTATTTTAGTCATTAATGCCTCGAAGTTATAGAATTCCTTGAGCAATACACTCTTAAAACTCAAAATGGAGAAATCTTTATCCCTTGCAAAGGATACTAAAATTAAGTCACTGGAGGATATTTTTATTAAATTGGGTTTATATCCTAAGGATGTTAATGTTGCTCATGGAATTATTATGAAGAAAAATGCTAGTATACAAGCCCTTCGAAAGAGGTTGAAGTTTCCCAATACAAAAAATCCACAAACACAGGATGTAGGAGAGCTCAAAAAGGAGAAGGAAACTTTGTTGTTTATCATAATTTAACAAAATATGCAAATATAGAAAATGGAAACACATATGGAAAAATTATTGAAGGAAAAAGAGTAGGTTGGCAGCACAATGGTTTCTTTATTAGAAACAGATTTAGCAAAAGGAGATGCAATAGACAGATTGGCAGGAGCATTATCTTCTCTCACGAAAAAAATGAAGAGATTGATAAATTGAACAAATAATTAGAAATAGTTGAACATAATAAGATTATTTTAGATAATGCATTAGTGGTTGATATACATAAAAAAATTTATACTGCAAAAAAAAATTGATCAATATTTGAGCAGATCAAATAATTATCAATGTTTGATACATGCAAAAGAGTAATTTTTGATGGAAATCATGCCCTAGGTATTTCATTTTTGGTCTTGAATTAAAATAATTTTTGAGCAGGGAGAATTTTTGGAAATATCAAAGGAGGTTATTGATGAGATCAAACATGAACTAGGAAACAAACCTGGCTTAGCAACTCAAATCATCAATTTTTTAAACACAAAGACATGGGAAGAAGTAGAAAATTTGGGCTTTCAATATAAAAATGACTCAGTGATACATAATAGAAATGTTCTATAAAAGGAGACTCTAATGTTGCAAGTGAAAAATAAGCGTGAAAATTTGCATACTCATATTAATAAATTTACAAATAATTTTATGTTTTGCAGCAAAAAGGTTTGCCTTCTATAAATAATTAGCAAGGCAAAATGATGATAGAGGAAGATTATCAGAGATCACTAAACATGGTACCAATGGAAAAATCAAAATTTTCTAGAATAGAAGGAGAACTAAGTGGCCAAAGTTTACTTCAAAGTTTAGATGATAATAATTTTTTTTGTTATGAGATCAAACATTTTTTCATAGTTAAACATTATTTTGAAATATATACGGAAGTAAATCAGTCTTTCAAAAAAATGATTGATCTAGATTATCCAACTGATGATGAATGGGAGTAGCTTGTTAAAATTGTTGGACAATTTCAGATTATCAAGGAAATAGTTCAACAAATGATCAAAATAGTTTTAGATTTGAAGTAGTTAAAATAGAATATATTCATATATATCGAACCCAAATTCAAATATAAAGGACAACTGAAGATTTTTTAGGAACAAAGTTTAAATTTTTAGTTAGGTTGTTATTGAAATTATAAAAAAACTTTTGAATAATATTTATTTTTCATTGTAAATCAGTAGAAGATAATATTTTTGTAACAATCTCTATATATACTATTATTTTTTAATGGAGAAGTGTTGATACCTAGACCAAGATTTGGAATAATGTTGTAATACTTGATTTTTTGAAGATAATCAAAGGGTCTTGTTTTCGATTTATAGCAACATTTGTATATTTTATGAGTACTTTCCAGTGTTTACATAATTTTTTTCGGCATACATTTGAGGTTGTATGGATATTTGGGAAAGGTTGTGTTGAATATCAACCTCCTTCAAGTCCCACTACAAAGTTATGTTCATTATTGAGTAACTTGATTGAACAATTTGTTTCATTTAACTAATCTACATCATTATATTGTTGCATATATATCATTCTCATATGTATCAATGTTTTGCTATAGAAATTACTCTATACGCTTATTCTTTTTTAGATGAATATATATTTAGGAATAATATTTGATTTCCTATGTCCTTCTTAATTCATCTACCAAATAATTTCAAAGGTTTGTATGTTGTTATTGTTGGAATCGACACTTTGAATGTTATTTAAAGGTTTTAAGGATTATTAACATAAAAGAGTGTTTGTATCTTTGAATCATCCATTTTCAAGCACACCCTTTACTTATATGCTTTAATGTGGTTCTATACCTTGGAACTATCTACAAATCACAACATCAAATTGGTGTCGTTGTCGGGGAATATTTTTTAAGTTATTTTTCCTGAGGACAACGATTTATATTTCCTCATAATGGTGAATAAGAGGTGTGTGTACTCCATTGATTATAAATCTAGCTTCCAAGAGACGTACCAGATCTCATTTAGATCCTAATTTGATTGCACCATTATCAAATCTAGAAAGAATAGTTATATTAGCCTCTCTCAAACATGGGCTTGAAGCTACATCATCTTTTGTTGCTCAAGAAAAATCATTTCCATAGTCTCATAAACCATAATAGTCACCTTTACCCCTATTTTTCCTCCAAAAGTTTAGATCTAATTCAAAAAGGCGTAGATCTACAAATTGATTGATTGGTCAACCAACTTGAGTCATTTCAACTCCCTGAGTCATCCTTAGAATCACCCAATTTTGATATTGACCTTCCTTATGTCAAACCAGGATATTTTTTCCCTTCCTTTTCTCAAAAAATTCCTTCTATTCCTGATCATCCTGAAGAGGAAATTAAAGTTTATTCTAATCCCCTCGCATCTAAAAATCAACAGGCAAGTGAACCTAAGATAAAAAAAGTTAATTGTTTCTCCTACCTCTCCTATTAAATCTATAATCCCAAAGTGGCAGTCTTCAAAACATCCTTCATATCCTAAGAAACCTATTTCATTTATTGCACAACATGAAATGGCTGGAATTCAACCAATTTTCGTCGCAAGATATGCACCTTTGATATTACCAAGTAATTTGAATGCTTTCCCATATGGATATCTGAAGCACCTGCTGAAGCTCAATAGAGAAATGGGAATAAGTCCATAAATTCATCTGCCAACTTGATTTTGTAGATAATATTAATATTGAACATGAATATGTATACATGAGACTATTTGTGCAATCCTTAGAGGGGGATGTCAAGATATAGTTTAGACAGTTGTAGCCTAATTCAATTCATAATTGGAGGGAATTAACATATATATTCATTAATCGATGGGGAATTAAAAAGGATCATGTTTATTATTTGAATTAGTTTGAGGCTATAAATAAAAACCTTGGTGAATTAGTTTTTGATTTTATTAAAAGGTTTAATAATATTTACGACAAAATGTCAGCAAACATCAAACCTTCATCTACCTCTACTAAATATATATTTGATAAGGCCTTCGATGCTGATTTTTCACTCATTTCAAGAGAAATAAAGTTAGAAACATTAATAGATACCTAGACAGATGTAATTGAAGTGGAATCTAATAGAATTTCTTCCAGAAAATTAAGAGCTAAAGCAGAAAGAGCATAGAAGAAGAAATAAAAGCAAGAAGTTGGTTCTTCAGGGGAATTAAAGGAAGAGGATCAAAAAATTAATTAAATTACTAGAATTCTAAGAAATTTTCCAAATAGAATCTCTAGAATGGAAACCTAACCAAGAAAAACACAACAAAATGTAAATAGGCCACCTGGACCTTACAGAAGACCTTTTCAACCTTAGATTTTACAGAGAGAAAGGACTAATATATACCAACAATTTCAACCTACTTTGATGATTGATGACCAAGATATTGAAGAACACACAAGTTGTAGATGATATAAATTGTTTTGTTATTCAACCTTTTAAAGGTGATATTGTTCCTTTAAGCCAAAATCAACATGTAATCCAAAATATTGACTCTTCTAAAGTATATAAATATCATGCCTTTTCAAAGTTTTAAATTGTTGAACTTACTAAAAGATATGATTTGAGGCCTAGACAAAATACAATTAGACAAACAAAGAAAGTTAATTTTGATGTACCACAAGATAAAAATGAAAAATATTCATCCTCACAACAACAGTTTCTGACACAAGAGAAATCAAAAGTAGAAAAACCTTCTTCTTCTTTTTAATATAAAAAAGGAATTAGAAAAATTCAAAATCTCAATTCCTATATCAGAATTGACAAGAATCCTACGTTATCAACATTAGGTGTTTATATTGATTCAATATTCAATTATAGATGTTGAGGGTGATGTAATCAGTTTACATGATGAAAATACTTACGTTATATTTGGTCCAAATATAGGTATTCTTGATTGTTGGTAGGGATATTTTCCTAAGGCAAGGGTTGAAAGCCTCAATAGAGCAGAATAATACAATAAAAAAAGAGCTCTCAAACAATCATGCCAAACATACAAATTATCAAAGTTGGATTTGGAGACATAACCGGAGGTCCTACATTTGATGATGTTCCTGTAGGGTCCAAACCCTTTTCTTCCTCCAAGACGTGCAAACCTGCAAGTCAATCACATAAACATATACATAATAGAAAATTCAATGTGCATACATAAAAAATATTTAAGATCATCATATGTAAACATATAAACTATCATTCATGAGATACCAACACATCAGGAACAATACATGAGCTTCTTTAATGTTTAACAACACTAAGTGTAGGAAAAGTACAACTTGATCCAAGTGAAAGGCACCGACGAATAATCTCTCTAGATCCATCCAGCCTGAACCACAAAGGCAACCTCTCTAACAAGAAAAATAATATGCCATATAAGGATTATGAGCATCTCTACAAAGGAAACCGGGGTTTCTTAGAGACTGCTAGTGTAGGAGGCACAGGAAAAGTAGACTTGATCTGGGAGAAATTGGGTATAATGTCGATATCCTCTCTCTTTTTGTCATTAGGCCTACACAAGGGGTATATATATACCATCTAAAATTGGTTATTTCAGTTAGGCCATGGACTCATGTAGGTGGGCTCTCGATGAAACTTGTAAACCTCGCCCGAAAATTAGCATTTTATTTTATTTTTCCATACTTTAAAATTTATACACAGGTATAGTGTTATGGTACTCACGTATGTACATGATTTAGTATGGGGAGAGTCACGTATGGATTTTGATAAAGTCAAGTCTGTAGGGGAAAATGAACTTCTGAGGGCTATAAAAGAGCATCAAGTCAACAAGAGTGCTCAATTATGCTATAACATTGATGAGTCAGTGCCTCATTTTTATGTAACTTTGAAAATACATGATTTCCTTGTTTATAATTGTATGCTTGATTCTGGAGCATCCCATAACCTAATGCTGATGGTAATCATGGATAAGTTGCGGTTGCAGGTAACAATACCTTATCATGATCTCTATACTTTTGATTTAGAGATGGTGCAATGTTTAGCTTTAATTAAATATTTAGCAGTGACTTTAGCTCAAGTCCCTGTGAAAAGTATAGTGATTGATTGTAGTAATAGACATTCTTGCCAAGTTTGGTATGTTATTGTAAAGTGCTTGGTGTGCTAAGCTTAGAGGAAATCTACATATGGACATGACTAATGCCACCATTCCAGTTTTCAGGGGAGAATATTTGAGAATGTATAGAGAAGTCATATTTGTAAATATAGTGTGTGATGCAATACAAGCAATAAATCACCCTATCTATGCCATTGATCAGGATTTATGGTGTTTCATTTTGGCTCTAGATAATGAATGTAATGTACAAAATAAATTTGAAGAATTTGTAAATATCATTGAATCAACAGAAAATGATGTTTGGATAATGTATTTTTATGAAGCTACATCAAGAGTTGAATAAGGGGCAATGGTTTTTTTTATTCACCTACACAAGAAGTTATTAGTCATTTTTTTAAAATTGGAATTTTAAGTGACTAATAATGTTGGAGAATATGAGGCATTAATTCTCGGCCTTGAAATAACTAAAAAGATCAAAATTTAGAGATTGGTTGCTTTTGGAGATTCCAAGTTGGTAGTCAAACATGTCAGAAACTCTTGTCAAACTAAACATCCTAGATTTAAAGCTTATAGAAATGAAGTGTCGAATTGCATTGAAAATTATTTTAAATCATTTAATATTTCAGCAATACTAGGAAAGGAAAATGCAATTGCTCACTCATTAGTAGTTTCTACAATCACTTTTAAAGTTCCCAATACTTTTCAATTGAAATATAAAATTGAAGTAAGGAATATGCCTTATATTCTAGATAATGTGAAGCATTGGAAAACCTTTGAAGTGATGACCAAATTAATATATTTTTAGAAGTAATTATAGAATTTTCAGCCTTGCACATTGATTAAGAACCTAATGAAAATGAACATAGTAATGTTGTGAATCAGTGCGAAAATTTGAAAGATCAAATTTTTGATCATGATATAATCCAGTTATATAATAAATATATTCCAAAGGGAATTGTACCCTTATAAAACTATTTGATCAGAATTATGTCCCTACTTTTGTGACAATAAAGCCTCAACAGGAGGATATTGAAGAATGTATTATTGGAGCAGATCATGGAGTTAAAAACATCAAAATTGCATCATTATTACCACAAGAAGTCAAGGAAAAATATATGAGTCTGTTTAAACAATATATTGATGTCTTTGCATGGAAGTATGAAGACTTGAAAACATATAACACTTCTATCATTCAACACAAGATCCCATTGAAACTAGATATAAATATATTTAGAAAGAAGTTGAGGTGTGTGAATCCCATTCTTTTACTAGTAACTGAAAAGGAGGTGAAAAAATTGTTAGATGCCAAGATAAGTATTCCTTTGAGGTATTCTGACTGGATTACAAATCTAGTTCCTGTTAGAAAGAAGAATGGGGAGATAAGACTATGTGTGGATTTCCAGAATTTATATAAAGCATCTTTGAAAGATAATTATCCATTGCCAAAAATGGATTATCTTCTCTAGAAAGTTACAGGGTCAGAACAAATTTCAATGTTGGATGGGTTCTTAGGATATAACCAAATAGCAGTGAATAAGTGTAGAAAATCCACATAGATTCAACTAATCTTGTAATATGCTAAAACAAAATACTTGAATCTACTCTACAAATTGTGGAAACCAATTACAATCACATAATCACAAGAAGATGAAAGAGAAATAATTTCAATCACACAACACAAATATTTATTTGGGGAAAGCCTCGGCTCAAAACCTCATTATTTTTATATTGCATAAGCCAAAGAACATTAGAAGATTACAATGATTTTCTCTAAGATGAGAAACCTCTGCACTATCTCTATCTGTCTCAATAATTACTAGGCAATCTTGGTTCAATAATTAACCAATTTCTTGGCCTTAAGAATCCCTATTTCCTTGCACAATTTCCCTGGGTAGTTAGGCCCTATTAACAAGGAAATTCCACAATAATGATTGTACAATACATCAGGTCTCTTCCTATGAATCCATGCACCACCTGTACAATTGGATGATTATACAAATGATAGTACACTTCCCCTTAACTCCAATATCAACTAGGTATTTCTCAGAACTAACATGCATGAGTTATTTATGAGTAAATTATCAGCTATATTATTTATCATTGCATTTGAATTAAATCTAATTTTCACAATTTGACCTCTCTCTGGTTCCACCATCAGTTAGAACTAGTTAAACTGACTTTAACTCAAATAAACTGAGTTAATTAATTACAACACAAAATAAACTCAACCAAGTTTCCTAAAAGGTAGGAGACACTCTGCATGCCTCTATTTTTACCGTCAACTCGAATTAACTGAACCAACTAATTCATCATAACTTAGTTAACTCGTACAAGTTGTCATGCGATGTGGAATTACAAGTTTCTTCTAATTTAATTAGAGGGGAAATTAAATTAGAAGCCTTCCTTGGTGCAATTTTCATCACCACATCTTAGAAAGAAAGGGATTCTTAATACCCCAATCCTGCCTCTATGGAACTTAAATTTTCCTCTTGATAGTGCCTTCATCAAGATGTATGCATCATATTCCTCTTTAGGAATGTAATCTAATAGCATAATCTACATATACACACAATATTTGAGATGGTGATACTGGATGTCGATATGATTGGACCTATCATGATAAACTGGATTAACCGAGAGTTTTATGTAACTTTGTTTATCGCAATAAATCATCATTGGATCCATCTGTTGACCAAACAACCCAACAAGGATCTTCCTAATCCAGATAGCCTCACAAGTTTCTTGACTAGCATCCATGTACTCTACTTATGCTGAGCTAAGTGCAACTAATCTCTACTTCCTGTTGTACCAGGAAACTATTGTTGACCCAATACTAAAGATGCCCCCTGATGTGATCTACCTTTCGGATAGCTTCCCTACCAAATATGCATCTGTGAATACTTAAAGCTTCACTCATGTTAGTCATCAGCATTTTTCACTATTTGTAGATGACTAAAGATTGGTTCTAATATTTCTGAAAACAACATTCCTTGAAATATTGTGAGTTTCAGAAATCTCATTGCCTTCATTATCCCTATACAAAATTTTTCACTATTATATCAACTTGTCATTTCATGGTCACCCTGTCACTCCTACAAAATCCTCCTAAGCTTATACCTATCATTTTCATTCTCCTTCTCTTCCTATAACCTCATTGGCCTATGTTTCCCTGTCCATAACTCCACTTTTTCCTCTAGGGTTTCCCATGGCCAACTCATTCCCATGTTCCCGAGGTCCTCAAGCATTGATGGTCTCAAAACTATGTCTGTAGCCTCTTTAGATAAATCAAGTATAATGGATTTTGGATCTTCAATACAGTACTTTGACAAATAATATGTTTTTGACTGGAAGACTCCAAGCACATTTTCAGTTAAAGACCAGGTCAAAGAATCCTCCCACTAGGTCAATTAGGGTTTCATATGTTCCAAGGTCATCATTGGTGTTTCAGACATTGTTTTTCTTTGTTAGAATCTGATTCAGAGGTATTGAAATGTTCAGACATGGTTATTCAAGAAAAGATCTAAAAGTTCACAAAGAAGAATGCCTTATCGAATTCAAGTTCTGCAAGAGGTAAATGTAAACTTTGACACTTCTGCAGGAGTGTTAAAAGGTCTATTATCAAAAATTTGGTGAGGTAGGAGGTCTACTCCTAAATGAAGACATCTTGCAGCAAGGAATACAAGAAACACTTGTTCTTGTAGAGAATTAGGATTTTTTGAGCTTGATGGTCCAAGTAAAGTGCCAAACAGTGATCAATTTCAACATGACCTTGAGGAAGCACACCAAACCAAATGTGAAGAAAATTCTATCAGATATTATTAATGAGATATGGAAAAAGGTGAGGTGAACTAGACAGAAATGAATGAATTTGAAAGGTCTATAGAGAACTTAGAAGACAACACTAATGATTATCTTAAAGCACTCCATATGCCTAGGGTTTTGAAAAATAACCAGAGAAGATGAAATGATAATGTTAAACCCTATGATGCAAGCAAAGGATGGTTTTGAAGATGTCACTATTCGATCAAATCCCAAACTTGTCAAAATGATTTTGCCATTTCTAAAGGAGAAAAATATGAGGTTCATCTCCAAGGTGGAAGTGAAGGAGGTTTTTAAGGCTATTGTTGTGTCAAAAAAACATATCAAAGTCTCCAAGATCAAAAGGAAAGACAAATTTCATGTCTTCAGCAAACTACTAACCTAGGTGAAAAAGCTAAGTTTCATGATGTAAATCACATAGGATTTTGAAGATGTCACTGTGTAATCATCCTGAAATTTTCAAAGGTGAATGTGTTGCCTCAAAGACAACAGGTGTAGATAATATCATTAAAAAATGCAAATTCAAGGTTTTTTGTCACCTTCCAAACAAAAAATGATTGGAGCTCCAAGGTAGGAAAAAAAAATGTTTTTGAAGATACAGCTACTGTGTAAGCATCCTAAGGTTGTCCAAAGTGAAATTTTCATGTTTCAAGGAGTAAGAGAAATCCAAGGCAGTGTTTTCAATCACCTGCAACCAGAAGTGGTAAAAAAAAATGAAAAACATGAGTTAAACTCCATGGTGGAAGTAAAGGAAGGTTCTGAATAAGTTGTTATATAATCAGGTCCCAAACTTGTCAAAGTAAACCTGACATGCCTAAAGGAGCAAGGTAAAGATCAACCTCAATGTTTTCAAGTCACCTGCAAACCAAAAATGTCAAAGGAGTTAGTGCGAAATTAAAAAAGAAAGTGACTTTAAAAAATATTAGAAAGTGGGTGCCATGATTACATCAAAGTTCCTAAATCTATAAAAGCCATTCTACACTTTAGACAAATCATTGTTCCCTTGAAAAAGAGTTAGAGAATTTAGAGGAGGAAAAGGTTTGAGTTTTCAAGAAAATTAGGGCGAAATTTTTGTGGCGTTGCGTGCTTAGACTGGTGTTGCGCCCCTGGAAACCAGCGCTGCGTGTTTGAAAAATTATCCCCATACGAAATACACAGGCGATGTGCACCTGGGACTAAGCGTTGCAAGTTGGGGAAGGCGATGTTCCCTTACCCGAAAGGCCCGGTGAAGAAATTTTTGAGTGTTGTGTGCCTGGGTCTGAGCGTTGCGTGCTTGGGATTGAGCGCGGTGCTCTCAGACTAAGCGTTGCACCCTTGGCTAGGAGGGTTTCCTACACCCTGCAAACACTCAAATCAACTCAAACCATTTTTCAAGTCTCCTCCAAGGTATTTTGAGCACATAAAGAGGTAAGGGGATGCCCTAACTTCATCTCCAAGCATTTTGATGATTTTTAATTAAAAGAAGTTGCACCCTAAGAAGAAACCCTAGGCTTGAACTTGAAAACACTAATTACTTCATCTGCTTATAAAGAGTATC
Organism: Pinus albicaulis; assembly: GCA_034641835.2. NCBI lineage: Eukaryota > Viridiplantae > Streptophyta > Pinopsida > Pinales > Pinaceae > Pinus > Pinus albicaulis. The sequence continues at coordinate 1,476,008,247 of CM076580.1, forward strand.
AACCAGAACAAGGGTGGTTGCATTGCTTTAAAGGTTTTTCATCCATCCAAGCTTGACATAACACTCAGTCCCTATATTAAAAATGTTGCCACTCCATCATCTCACTTTCATCTTAATTTCACATTTAGCCCAAGTGTTTCAAAAATTAGAGTTTAAAAATATGTCAGTAGAGGGTTATCATTGATTTTTCAGCCTCTCACTCATTTTCATACACTTTTACCCTCATTCACTCATCTCACTCACTTTCAAAGCTTCCTTTTTCATCACCATTCCATTCATCTCATTTCCATTTGCAACCCTAGGTTTTCTCAAGGTAGATTTTTCAAAATGTCAAGAGAGGGAGATAGTGACAATGGTGGAGAGCCTCAAATTCCAAGGAGGCATGAGCACAAAGGTGGAAAGATAAATAGGTTTGAACCCCCTAACACAAGGGAGATAATGGCATCTCCCCTTACCGTTCAATGTTTCAAGCATGTAGGATGCTTTTATTTTTGTGAGAAGGTATAGGAGGTTCAAAACCACCCTGAGATAACTAGGCTCTTCATACTTAACTTACATGAAAAACAAGTTAACCTTGCAGGGGTAACCTTTGAGCTATCTACTAATGCTATTGTTAATGCCAGTGGGATACCAAGTGTGGGTGAGAAATGCTTCAAGCACGCCAACCTAGACATGAGCTACTTTGAACCCTACCTAAAGCCCAGATACAAAGACCACAACAAATCCATCTTTCCTTTCTCATCTTTTCTTGACAGATATGCACCCATGATGAGAATCATTATGAAATATTTTACATGTGAAGGAAGAGTCTCCCACATTTACTCCTATCACATCAGGCTACTCATGCACTTTACTAGGGTGAGGATTTTGGACCTACCCTATTACCTTTAAATAAACATTGACAAAATGTCCTATATTGTACAAAAGAGATACTATCCTCAGTAGATGCAAAGCCTCTTTCACCGCTCTCTTATCAAAATGGTTGTTTTGCATCAATTACAGCAAAAGGGTATTCCTTGGGACACCTTCATTTCCAATGAGGTGTTTACTCATCCACAAGCCCAACAGTAGCAAGATGCCCTTTCATCTTCTCATCCTCCGATTCCTCCATCCACTCACATTCCCTTGCCTCATGATGACTCTTCCATCTCACCATCCACTCACAGTCCTTCACATCATGATGAGATTCCTCCTTCAACACCTTTACATAATCCCTCACCCTCAACTCATGGTACTAGTGCATCAAACAATGAAGAAGGAAATAAGGTAGAAAGAAATGAGGATTCAAACAATGAGGCAGAGAGCAGTGAGGAAAAGAGTAGTGAAGAAAAGAGAAATGAGGGCAGTGAGGAACATATCAGTGAGGATGCTGGAAATGAATTAGAAATCAGTGAGGAAAATGAAAGTGGGTAAAAGAGCCATGAAAGAAGTGATGGTACCAATAATAATGACAGTGATGATAGGAACAATGATGGCAATGAAAAAAGTGGCACAAAAATAATGAAAATTGAACCTTTTTTTTTTTTTACCTACCAAAGGGGAAATAGTCATGTTTTTGCTTCCCTTAAGAGGCAAGGGGCTATGCCTTCTACATCAACCAAGCAGCTTGACAAAGGTAAGGAAAAGGTCATTGATGAAGAAGAATACAAACATGAGACTGAACAAGAATTTCAACTTATTCATGTTGACAATGATGATGAAAATTAGCAAAGGATCACTAGCATGTTGCTCAAAAGCAAAGATACCCAAATTAAGGACCTACAAGAAAACATAGGCAGGGCTAAGAAAGTGATTCACTATTTTGAGGTTGAAAACAAGCAGCTGGAGGCATAGAAGGCTATCTATGAGATTAGAGCTCGGAAAGAGGCTGCAAAGACAATGGAAAATCTAGATGAAGTCTTGGGCACTTATGATGACATGGAGGAAGAGGAAGAACAAATTCCTAGGAGGAGGTGAAGAATAGTTGGATTGAAGAAAGCTTTAGCCAAGGAGAGAGAGAAAGAGACAGCCTTGGCAGAGCAGCTCACTCCAAGTGAGTTGCTTTCCATGGAAATTGAATATGATCGGAAACCTTGGCTAGAAAGAGCAAATGCATACTTAGAGGGTCATTTGGAGAAGACCAAGAGGGACCTTGACCTCTAGAAGAAGATGGCAAGGCATTATGCCTTAAGAAACAAGATTGCAAGGGCCAAGCTCAAAAGAGCCCTTACAAATATTCAAGCCCTAAAAGAGGCAAAGGGCAAATAAAAGCTTTAAATCCTTGCTGATGCATCCCTACAAGCATCCCAGACATGATCAGCAAGGCAAATCCCAATTTTGAAAAATTTTTACAATTTTTTTGAGTTTTTGGAAATTTAATTGTTTTGAAGGGCCAAACGTGCAGTGTCACTGGCACTGTGCTTTTTTTGGGGGCACCCAATGAAGGAATGGCTTACATTTTCAGAATCCTTAGGCCAAGGAAATCACCCTCAAAAAAATTCATATCATTTAGAGAAGAACTGGTACTCCAACTATTCAGAGCTGGCATTGTGCCCTGAGCAGTCTTGAGAGAATGGTTTTTTGAGATGGTAATTGGATTCCAATCAGAAAAATAAATGTCGTTTTGGAAATTAGACAAGACAAGCTTTCCAATTGTCTATCATGGAGCTCATTTGGACACTGGGAAGGCCTCCAAAACTCAGCTTCAAAAAGACCTATTTTCTCAGTGTTAGCGCTGCGCCCTTGCCAAAAAGTCAACAAAAGACACATGGAGTTAATGAAAAAGATATTTTGAGGGTTTTTGAGGAAGATCACTCCAGAGTTGGTTGAGAATTTATTTTTCATTTATTGAGTTAGGATATTTTGTGCCTTGGGCCTTGCATGGTCTCTTTGGACAAAAATGGCATTTATGATGTAATTAATGATATTTTGGAGACCTAGCTAGGGTTTTTGGTCCTCCTTTGCAAGATAAATACCGCATGGAGGCCTCATTGTATATGTTGGTTGATTGTTAGACTTAATACATAGACTTGAAATTGAGGAGAAATTGGCTTTGGAGTGTTAATAATGCTTTGATTTGGATGACAATGGAGCCAAGCACACTTGCAGGATTCATGAGCATGGATAATGGTGATGTCTTTCTAAATCAGTGCTTTTTTTCTTATGTTTTCATTTTGTTTCATCTTTCTCATGAAGTAGGAAAGAAATTTTAGGTTAAGAAATGTTGTTTAGAGGCCCCTTAGCTCTATCTGTTTTATATTTCTTGTATGTTTTCCTCTGCTAGGTTAGTTTAGAGAATTCTTAGTTGCTCTCTAATCCCACTCAGATTTTTTATCTCAATAATGATTTAATGGATCCCAAGTTAAAGAATTTTATGGTTAGCCCTGCCTTTAGTATGATTTAAAGCATTTTTTTTAGGTCTTTTCTTTGAAGTATTGCTAAATAGGGTTTGACTGAAGAGTTTTCTGGTTTGCCCTGCCCTTTTTTCAATCTTGAATGGTTGCTTTGAAGTTATTTGTAGTATGATTAAGGAATTTTAGGAGTTCCCTTCTCTTTGATCATTACTTTATGTTACCTTGAATGTTTTCTTTTCCTGAAGGTGAAATCACTAGATAAATTATAAGTTATTGCTCTTTATGGTTTGTTGGATTGTTGTCTTAATGTTTACTTGCTAGGGTTTGGTCAAAGAAGCTTATGGTATGCCCTGTATTTGGTTATTTCTTTATGCATATTGTTCTTGAAGAATTTTCTTTTTATAGTACATGTTAAAGGATTCTTAACTGCCCTTTAAACCTACGAATCTCACAATTTATTATTCACTCCACTCACATAATCCTTGAAGATCCATTTGGCTTTGTTATATTTTCCCTCCGAAACACCCTTGAATTATTGTTGTACCTTTAAAGACCTTTTTTAGACTCCATATCCCAATGGTCTAAACCTCTCTTACTCTATTATATGTTCTGCTTGACAAGCAACCCAACCAAACAAAACAAACAAACAAACCCTAATCACTATAACTAGCCTAAAATCAAAACCCTAAAATCAATCAAGTTGACATCTTTCATACAAATATAGAGAGAGCCCTCTCTGAGTCCAGGAAGGCTAGGTCCTAGGACTCAAAGATTGGTTTGATGTTACCCTTGTACATCTGGTCTTGCCAATCTAACAAATTACAGGAAGATAACATAATGGCGACTCCGCTGGGGACCTGAGTAGGTAAGAAGCTTAGACATTCCTTAAGAGCTCACAAATCCCCTATCAAACTTAGATAAATCAAGTGTTAGCCAAGAGTGATATCTGGTTTATTCATCATACTACCACCATGGTGACCATACTGGAGAACACTTATTGAAAAGCTTAGTGTTACATAAAGAACTCAAAAAACCCAAAAATATCTTTAGATTGGTATCCAATTATTGATAGTGGAGAAAAACCAACCTCAAAATAGTTGAAATCATCCACCTGGCGACTCCACAACACTTAATAGACCCGACGACTCCACTAGTAGAAGACTCTCGACTGGTTAAAGAGATGCAGTGATCCCTTTTCTCTGACTAATTGACAAAAATGATTCCAATGATACAACGCAGGTATGCTCCAATGAATAGAGATCATATTCCTAGATTCCCCTACAAGATGCCTCAAATAAATTTGGACACAAACCTGCCTATGTTTCAAGATGAAAATTTTGATGACCCTTTGTTATATCTCATCAAATTTCATATACATACATGGAGGCTAAAGGTTGAATGACATGAGCACTGCCTCATGAAAATGTTCATGGGGACATTAGAAGGTAAAGCAGGGGAATGGTATGAAGGCCTAGACCCTGGTATTTTGTTTTCCTTAAAGGATTTCCACAAGGTATTTTATGAGCATTATAAAGAAAAAATTTCATATTTATCATTAGCTTAAAATTGTTGTGATCAGTCTGAAGATATCATACAATACCTTGTAAAAATTGATGAATATTTGGGAAATTGGAATCCTGAGAATCTATTAGAAGAAATTCATGCATTTCATAGTCAAGTTAACCATCATGACAACCAAAAGGAGTTGGTTGAGGATTAAATCAATCAGGAAATAAAGAAAGATCCACAAGATCTCTCTACAGAGACAAGTGTTGATTCATCATCTCTTTTGTGTGAGGCTCAAGAAAACATTCAGCCTTATGATCAGTAACAAAGGGAAGACAAACATGATAGTTCTGTCCAAACAAAGAGAAAAATGCCTCCCCCTTTAACTAATGAAGAAATCAATCAGATCATAAACATGCAGCCAACCTCTAAACTTTTATATAAAGAAGATATTTCTATTTGTTATACTATTGGCTTATCCACTGATGCACTTTCTCATGCAGAAACTATAGATCAGGTTAACATTGATGTTGTGCTACCTCCTCAAGAGGACCTATTACTAGAGAATGCCCCTAACAAAGGCCTGCAAGAAGAATACATTCCACTCAGTCAAGGCATATCAGGCATACTGGAGAACAACATAGCAGAACATTATGAGGCTGCCAAATCAGATTATCATGAAGAAGAGGTAGAGTTTCTTTCTCAAAAGAATCCCAAGCTTAACAAAGTGGAACAAAAAATAGTCTTGGATGCAAATTATTGTTTAAATTCTCAAGACTAGATATTATTCAAATATCATTTTGTTGACTTCTTAGAGACATCTAGAGAAGGAGTAAAATATGCCAAGAACAGTTTGTGGCAGAGTGTGAAGAAGATTTTGAGCATTGTTGTTAAAAACCAAGTGAGGTGGGAGTGACCTTTTGGTGTTTTCAGCATACCCAAAGGGCTGGATGAAAATCAATCATGTAGTCACTTACTTGATTGGTTGCATTGGAGAAAAGAGCTAACCTAGTGTATATATAATCTCCAAGTTAGACTAGGATAGATAGGTATGCCAATAAGCTCAGCACTATGAGCATCTTTTAGTTTTAGATTGTTTTGACAAAAGGGACAAAAACAAAGAAAAGAAGAAAAAGAGGGCAGGTTAATAGAAAAGGTACAACCCCATACAAAAAAAAAAAATTTATGTCTGAAAGTGTGCAAGACTAATGCCACTAATTTAAAAAAAACAAAGTCTTGTTTAGTCATTTAGCCTAATCATGATTGAACATGTTTTAAATTTCTATTGATAGGTTAGTTAAGGAAGACTTGCCAAACCATGTAAACTTGGCTTGTAAATAGATTAGATTAGGAAAAGATAGTTTGTTTCAATGCTCAAATCTGAACCAAAAGAGAAAATGGGGATGCATAAAAAATTTCAAATTACAGCCCTCATGTTTTCTAGTTTCACTTGTACAAAAATAAATTCTATGTGTAACTTGTCCAAAATGCCACAACCCATGGAAAATCAGATTGCTTAACCTTGGTTTGGTCATGTTTTTAATTTCATATTGGTAGATTAGAGAATGAAGATCTGTCGAACTGCTTAACCTCGACAGATAAGTAGAGTAGGTAGAGAATAAGGAGTTCATCAGCCTAATCTGAGCTCTTGGAAGTGATAAGGGTAGACATAGATAGTTTTTATGATTTCAAAATAAAATGATGTCAAGGGTTTTCCAATCCAAATGCACCCAAGTGAAGAAAAAATGTTAGGAAAAGTATGATGGGTAGGTAGAAGTGATATTTAAGAAATCATGTCTTTTCAGATTTTAATTTCACAACTTCAAAGGACAGGTGTGAATCAGCAAGAGGAGAAAAGGAGGTCTGCCAAGTACAAGTACGGTACTAATCTTCAAAACTTAGAGATCTGAACTCTGAGGTTCTGAACACCTCATGAAAAGGAGCTGCCCTCCCCAAGTGGAGCCACTATTAGTCATCATTATTTTTCACTATTTGTAGATGAATAAAGATTGGTTCTAATATTTTTGAAAACAACATTCCTTGAAATATTGTGAGTTTCAGAAATCTCACTACCTTCATTATACCTATACAAAATTTTTCACTATTATATCAACTTACCATTCCATGGTCACCCTGTCACTCCTACAAACTCCTCCTAAGCTTATACCTATCATTTTCAGTCTCCTTCTCTACCCATAACCTCATTGGCCTATTTTTCCCTGTTAATAACTCCATTTTTCCCTCTAGGGTTTCCCATGACCAACTCATTCCCATGTTCCCAAGGTCCTCAAGCATTGATGGTATCAAAACTATCTATGTAGGCTCTTTAGATAAATAGATTACATTGGATTTTGGATCTTCAATACATCACTTTGACAAATACTATGTTTTTCACTTGAATACTTCAAGCCCATTTTTAGTCAAAGACTAGGTCAAAGAATCCTCCCACTAGGTCAATTAGGGTTTCATATGTTCCAAGGTCATCATTGGTGTTTCAAACACTATTTTTCTTTGTTAGAATCTAGTTCAGAGGTATTGAAATGTTGAGACATGGTTATTCAAGAAAAGATCTAAAATTTTCCAAAGAAGACCACCTTATGAAATTCAAGGTCTACAAGAGGTAAATGTAAACTTTGACACTTCTACGTTAAAAGGTCTATCAGCAGAAATTTGATGAGGTAAGAGGTTTTCTCCTGAATGAAGACATCTTGCAGCAAGGAAGACAGGAAACACTTGTTCTTGTAGAGAATTAGGGTTTTTTGAGCTTGATGGTCCAAGTAAGGTGCCAAACAGTCATCAATTGTAGGATGACCTAGAGGAATCACACCAAAATAAACATGAAGAAAAGTCTATCAAAGATTATTGATGAGATAGGGAAAAAGGTGAGGTGAACTAGACAGAAATGAATGAACTTGAAAGGGTTATAAAGAACTTACAAGAAAACACTGATGATTTTCTTAAAGAACTCTAGATGCCTAGGGTTTTGGAAAAATAGCTAGAGAATATGAAATGATGATGTTAAACCCTATGGTGCAAGCAAAGGATGGCTTTGAAGATGTCATTGTTTGATTAAATCCCAAACTTGTCAAAATGAGTTTGCCATGTCTAAATGAGCAAAATATGAGGTTCAGCTCCAAGGTGGAAGTGAAGGAGGTTTTTAAGGCTATTGATGTTTCAAAACAAACATATCAAAGTCTCCAGGATCAAAACGAAAGACAAATTTCATGTCTTCAGCAAAATGCTAGCCAAGGTGAAAAATCTGAGTTTCATGATGTAAATCGCACAGGACTTTGAAGATGTCACTGTGTAATCATCCCAAAATTTTCCAAGGTGGATGTGTCATGCCTCAAAGAGAAAAGGTGTAGAGAATATCAGTAAAAAACTTAAATTCAATGTTTTCAGTCACTTTCCAAACAAAAGATGATTGGAGCTCCAAGGTAGGAACAAAATAATTTTTTGAAGATACAACTACTGTGTAAGCATCCTAAGGTTTTCCAAAGTGAAATTATCATGTTTCAAGGAGTAAGAGAAAGCCAATGCGGCGTTTTCAGTCACCTACAATCAGAAGTGGTCAAAAAATATGAAAAACATGAGTTAAAATCCATGGTGGAAGTAAAGGAAGGTTCTGAAGAAGTTGCTATATAATTAGGTCCCAAACTTGTCAAAGTAAACCTAACATGCCTAAAGGAGCAAGGGAAAGATCAACCTCAATGTTTTCAAGTCACCTACAAAGCAAAAATGTCAAAGGAGTTAGTGAGAAATTCAAAAAGAAAGTGACTTTAAAAAACATTAGAAAGTGGGTGTCATGATTAAATAATAAATCTATAAAAGCCATTTTACACTTCAGACAAATCATTGTTGCCTTGCGAAGGAGTTAGAGCATTTAGAGGAGTAAAAATTTTGAGTTTTCAAGAAAATTAGGGCGAAATATTTGTGGTGTTGTGCACTACACCCCTGGAAATCAACGCTGCGCATTTGAAAAATTCAACCCATACAAAATACACAGGCACTGCGCGCCTGGGACTGAGTGCTTCATGCTGGGGAAGGCGTTGTGCCCTTACTCGACAGGCCCGGTGAAAAACGGTTTGAGCGTCGCGCACCTGGGTTGAGAGTTGTGCACCTGGGTCTGAGCACTGCGTGCTTGGGATTCAGCGTTGTGCTCTTAGACTTAGCACTGCCACCTTGGCTAGGAGGGATTCCTACACCCTGAAAGCACTCAAATCAACTCAAAACCTTTTTCAAGTCTCCTCCAAGGTCTTCTGAGCACATAAAGAGGTAAGGGGATGCCCTAACTTCATCTCCAATCATTTTGATGATTTGTAATAAAAATTAGTTGGACCCTAAGAAGAAACCCTGGGCTTGAACTTGAAACACTCATTGCTTCATCTGCTTATAAAGAGTATCAGTCATAACAAGGGTGGTTCCATTGGTTTAAAGGTTTTTCATCCATCCAATCTTGACATAACACTCAATCCCTACATTAAAAAGGCTTCCACTCCATCATCTCACTTTCATCTCAATTTCACATTTAGCCCAAGTGTTTCAAAAAACAGAGTTTAAACAGATGTCAGTAGAGGGTTATCATTGATTTGTAAGCCTCTCACTCATTCTCATACAATTTTACCCTCATTTACTCATCTCACTCACTTGCAAAGTTTCCTTTTTCATCACCATTCCATTCATCTCATTTCCATTTGCAGTCCTAGGAATTTCTCAAGGAAAAGTTTTCAAAAAGTCAAGAGAGGGAGACAGTGACAATGGTGGAGAGCCTCAAATGCCAAGGAGGCATGAGTAAAAAGGTGGAAAGATAAATATATTTGAACCCCCTAACACAAGGGAGCTAATGGCATCTCCCCTTACTGTTCAATGTTTCAAGCATGTAGGATGCTTTGATTTTTGTGAGAAGGTACAGAAGGTGCAAAACCACCTTGAGCTAACTAGGCTCTTCATACTTAACATGCATGAAAAACAAGTTAACCTTGCAAGGGTAACCTTTGAGCTATCTATTGATGCTATTTCCAATGCCACTGGGTTACCAAGTGTGGGTGAGAAATGGTTCAAGCAGGCCAACCTAGACATGAGCTACTTTTAACCCTACCTAAAGCTTAGATACAAAGACCACAATAAATCCATATTTCCTTTCTCACATTTGCTTGACAGATATGCACCTCTGATGAGAATCATTATGAAATATTTTACATGTGAAGGAATATTCTCTCGCATTTACTCCTATCACATCAGGCTGCTCATGCACTTTACTAGGGTGAGGATGTTGAACCTACCCTATTACCTCTACAGAAGCATTGAAAAAATGTCCTATATTGTACAAAATAGAGACTATCCTCAGTAGATGCAAAGCCTCTTTCACCACTCTCTTATCAAAATGGTTGTTTTGCATCAATTGCAGTAGAAGTGTATTCCTTGGGAAACCTTCATTGGCAATGAGGTGTTTACTTCTCCACAAGCCCAACAGTAGAAATATGCTCTTTCATCTTCTCATCCTCCAATTCCTCCATCCACTCACATTCCATCACCTCATGATGACTCTTCCATCTCACCATCCACTCACAGTCCTTCACATCATGATGAGCTTCCTCCTTCATCACCTTTACATAATCCTTCACCCTCATGTCATGGTACCAGTGCATCAAACAATGAAGAAGGAAATAAGGCAGAAAGCAATGAGGAGTCAAGCAATGAGGAAGAGAGCAGTGAGGAAAAGAGAAGTGAAGAAAAGAGCAGTGAAGAAAATAGAAATGAGGGAAGTGAGGCACATATCAGTGAGGATGATCGCAATGAAGCATAAATCAGTGAGGAAAATGATAGTGGGTCAAAGAGCCATGAAAGAAGTGATGGTACCAATGATAATGATAGTGATAATGGCAGCAATGATGGCAGTGAAACAAGGGTAAATAGGCATGTTTTTTTTCCCCTTAAGAGGCAAGGGGTTGTGCCTTCTACATCAAGCAAGCAACTTGGAAAAGGTAAGGAAAAGGTCATTGATGAAGAAGAAGAAGACAAACATGAGACTGAACAAGAATTTCAACTTATTCATGTTGACAGTGATGATGAAAATGAGCAAAGAATCACTAACATGTTTCTCAAAAGCAAAGATGCCCAAATTAAGGACCTAAAAGCAAACATAGGTAGGGCTAAGAATTTGATTCACTATTTTGAGGTTGAAAACAAGTAGCTGGAGGCACAGAAGGCTATCTATGAGATCAGAGCTATCAGAGCTCAGAAAGAGGTTGCAAATACAATGGCAAATATAGATGAATTCTAAGGCACTTATGATGACATGGAGTAAGAGGAAGAACAACTTCCTAGGAGGAGGCCAAGAACAAGTGGCTTGAAGAAAGCTTTATCCAAGTAGAGGCAGCAAGAGATAGCCTTGGCAGAACATCTAACTCCAAGTGAGTTGATTGCCATGGAAATTGAATATGATCGGGAACCTTGGCTAGAAAAAGAAAATTTATATTTATAGGTTCATTTGGAGAAGACCAAGAGGGACCTTGACCTCCAGAAGAATATGGCAAGGCATTATGCCTTAAGAAACAAGATTGCAAGGGTCAAGCTCAAAAGAGCCCTTGCAAAGATTCAAGCCCTAAAGGAGGAAAAGGGCAAATAAAAGCTTGACATCCTTTCTGATGCATCCCTACAAGCATCCCAGACATGATCATTAAGGCAAATCCCAATTTTGAAAAAAATTTGCAAATTTTTTGAGTTTTTGGAAATTTCACTGTTTTGAAGGGCCAAACGCGCAACGCCATTGGTGTTGCGCTAGTTTTTGGGTAACCTAATGAAGGAATGTCTTACATTTTCAGAATCATTAGGCTAAGTACATCACCCTCACAAAATTTCATATCATTCGGAGCAGAACTGGTACTCCAAAAGTGCTAAAAACATGCAAAAAAAATCAACTTTCTACCCTATTTTCAAAGCTAGCACTGCGCCCTGAGCAGTATTCGGAGAATGAAGTTTTGAGCTGGTAAATGGCGTCCAATCAGAAAAATAAATCCATTTTTGGAAATTAAATAGGACAATCTTTCCAATGAGCTATCATGGAGCTCATTTGGACATCGAGAAGGCCTCCAAAACTCATATGCAAAAAGACCTATTTTCCGAGTGTGGTGTTGTGCCCTTGCCTGAAGGTCAACAAAAGACACTTGGAGTTAATGAAAAATATATTTTGAAGGTTTTTTAAGAAAATCACTCTAGATTTGGTTGAGAATTTATGTTAGAAGTTATTTTTCATTTATTGAGTTAGGATTTTTTGTGCCTTGGGCCTTGCATGGTCTCTTTGGACAAAAATGGCATTTATGATGTAATTAATGATATTTTAGAGACCTAGCTAGCGTTTTTGGTCCTCATTTGCAAGATAAATAATGCATGGAGGCCTCATTGTATATTTTGGTTAATTGTTAGACTTAATACATAGACTTTTAGTTGAGGAGAAATTGGCTTTGGAGTGTTATGAATGCTTTGATTTGGATGTGTTATCACTCAGGTTTTCCTTGACGTTGTGGAAAAGGAAAGTATACCCGAGGTAACCACAAACCAACCTTCAGATGCAGAATCTAGCCAATCTGCATCCAGAGAGGGCTCTCTCTTTATAATTTATCTTTGTTCTTAGAAAGTTTTAGGCTAGCTATAAATCCAAGAGTTTTGATTTTGTTTGAATGGTGGAATCCGCCAACTAAGGGCAAGGTTGAAGATTTTCAGTCCATTGGGCTATGGAGTCAAAGGATGGCTTTACTGGATTTCTATTCTACACACAAGATGGCTTTGCAGGGCAAGATAGCCAGACAGAGAACAATCCTTAAGATTTAAAGTGGATGGGATGATTTTGAAGGGATGAAAGGCAGCTAAGAATCTTTCACCATTTTCAAAAGAAAGAAATGAAATGACTACAAACAAATAGCAATGAAGAATTCTTTATTATAGTAATCAAGAATGTTTAAATTAGCAAAGCAAGAGCATTTAAGAATTCGTGCTTATAACCAATTTAGAGGAAAACATTAAGAATAATCACATCTGAAATCATAGTACAATTAAGTAAATTCTGATTCAATCCTTTATGTAAATTATTCAGAAATGGACACAATGATATTATAAACTGATATAAAACTTAAGACATAGATTAGAAAGACTTATTGAACTGCCGTCCGACACATGAATCCTGCAAAAAGTCCTGAGCTTCAAATTGTCATCCAGTAAGCCACAAATAAATTTCTCCAAAATGCTTTTATTCCAAAAACTTCAAGGTCACAGCAAAGTAATAGAATCCACCTAAAATACTTCCAAGAGTGAAGTATTTATGCAAATTCTAAACTAAAATATCTTGAAAAAATCTCAAAATTGGTTCACAAATCTCTCCAACTATTTTACATAAATAGAACTTAAGTAAAGGATACTCAAACTAATTCATCTATTTGGCACTCTTTTTTATGGATAGGTGATGACAAAGAGGAGAATTCGAATTTGATCCAACTCTTAGTTGATGATGAGCCATCCAAGTCACTAACTGCTTCCTTTTTTTGTGAATTCTGCTCCAACAATTCTGCAAACTTGGGGTCCAATGACACCTTGTTATTTCTCAATCCGTAATAGATATGTAAAACGTGAAAGAGGTTATTGTAGACAAATATGTTGGTGAGATAAACCTCTTTCACTTTCCTAAAATTTCGCTCTAGATGTGCGCAATAGGCTCTGCAAAAAGATGTTCAAAACAGAGTTTTACAGAGTCTGAAAAATAACCTCTAAATATGTGCATTTATCTCTCATCCGGAACTCACTGTGGAAATACTGAGATAGGTTTTTGTATATGGTTCTCTTAGGAACAAAAACCTCTTTCCGTTTTGTAAAATGTATTTCTAATTGGCCACAATATTCTCTGCAAAATGATGACTTAACAGGAATTTTCTGCAAAACGTGCTTTCCAACATTGTTTAATATTTACAAAACCATAATGGCTGTTAGAAAAGTGAGAGAGGTTTTTGTAGAAGGCCCTCTTAAGAACATAAACCTCCTTCATTTTTGTAAAATTCATCTTGGATTGATCACAATAGTTTCTGCAAAACTATGACTAAAATATGCAATTTCTGCAAAAATATTCCCTCTTGTTGTGTTTTTCATCTTTTCACTTTTTTGTTCTTTTGACTATTTTACTTTCACTTTAGACAAAATTCAATGTTGGCGAAAGTATTTTCATTTCCTTTTTACCATTTTACTGCCTTTTGTATTTACTTTTACTGTTTACCTTTGACTGCTCTGTAACTTCATTTTAACTTTCACTGACTTTTACCTGATACACTTTAACCACTGATACTCTTTAGCTGTTATGCTTTCTAACCTCTGTTTGAATAGATTTGATAACAATCTTGGAGTAAACAAATCTTATGACTAGTATTAAGATTGTTTATCCAAGGATGTGATCTTCTGATTACCTCTTCAGGGGACAACCGAGTAGATTTTTCAAGCAATTCTTCCATAGACAAAGGAGTTAGCTCTTGATCAGGTTCAAAATGTAGCATTGTATTGATAGCTTGGGGAGTAATGGGGAAAAGAACACTCTGGTCAGGGGACATTACTGCTCTTTGAGTTGGATCATAGTTAGAATGGCAGTAGTGGATAATTTCTAGGAAAATAAGGACTGAGGGGATGAGATATCTCGGGAAATTGGATTCCCACAACCCAATGACATCCAATCCCTTCGAATAATCGTCTCTGCAGCGACAATAACTTCGAAGGGGGCTTTCATCAAACACTAAGTCTTTAATTTGGAAGTCCTTATTGTTGGGAAAAATACTGAGAGGGTGGGGGGGGGGGGGTGAATCAGTATTTACTGCATATTCAAAACTTTCACTTTTTCCTGCTTCTAAAATGCATACGCTACTTTCCTGAACCCGACTTGCGTATATACGCGGATACCCTTTACGAAACTCGCGTATACATAGATATCTATTTATGTCATTAATTCTTCACTTAAATCATTCCTTCATTTATTCATCAGATATTCAATAAGCAGTAAACATGTGCAGTAAGAACAGAATAAATCATCACACAAAGCATCACACATGAACACCCGGATTTTTAGGTGGAAACCCAAGTCGGGAGAAAACCACCGCTGCAGTTGCTCAGCCTTCAATATTTTATTATAGAGAAAACATCTTACAACATATGTGCTGGCGCAGACTTGACCAGCACGCAGGCACCCACCTGCGCTCGTTTACCAGCCTCTCCTGGAAGGGAGCTACGACCCCCTGACTCGTTTACCAGCCTCTCCTGGAAGGGAGCTACTACCCCCTGATCTCGTTTACCAGCCTCACCTGGAAGGGAGCTACAACCCCCTGACTGAAGGCTACAACCTTCAGCACCACCTTGGACCACGTTTCATCAATTTTCACACTGGATCCAACTACTTCAATAGAACACAACTTGCAGGCCACAATTCATCATATTTCCAGACCGAACCCTTTCCATACTTTTAAGCACAACCATACATCATCAACAGTTACATATCATCACAGATCAGATATCAGAAACACAGCAGAACAGATCAGATATTTCATACCCCTTGCTTCAGCAAACCCTAGTTTGCATACGCGCTTTTACTTCACTGATGTCGCGTATATACGCGCTTCCGTCCACTCAAACCAGCGTATACCTCAGTGTATATTTTATTGCGCATACGCGCTTTCTCTTCGCTGAAGCCGCGTATATACGCGCTTCCTCCGCGGCGAAGTAGCGTATAGATTTTCAATCATTACAGAGCAGCATACTTCATCAGATCAGATATTCAGTTCATATCTACCCTTTTGCTTCAGACAGATGTTCGCCTAGATGCTCGCCTCATCACAGATCTAAGCCTTCCATAATCAGATCTAGCAAATACAAGAGCAATTCAGATCTAGATCCCCTTCTTCATCATTGGTGCATCATACATTCAGATTTATCATTCAAGTGTAACCCTTTCCATTCAGATATACTTCAGTGAGAAGTATTTATTCAAGCTCAGACATCTTGCCCCCACACTCATGATTTGCACAATGAATTTCTTCTCCTTATATAGGTTTTCCTTTTTCAATACCATGAGCCCCTTTTTCAATACCATGGGCCAAAACAAAACCATGAGCCCAAAACTACCTGGACGGGGTCAATTAGGTGGATCATTACCCAATACAATGGGTCAATACCATGGTGGTTACCCTTGGTTTTGTACTTTTTGAGCGCTTTAGCCCATACGCGACTTGGCACGTTCTTTTCCGCGTGCATACGCGACTTCCCCTAGGCCAATCCGCGTATACAAAGAGACATACTCTTTTCATCATATTTTGAGCACATTCTGAATTCATTGCCTTCTGTACACACTGTAGAAACATCATATTTGACTTCATTAGGTGGATTGCCATCAAGGACAACACATGTCAACAGTCACATGTCTTCATATTCATTTAGTGGGTTGCCATCAAGGACAACACTCTGCATCATATTTCCAACAATCTCCCCCTTTGGACTTGATGGCAACCACGATGGTGTTTGGTTACCACAGCAGATAGATACCATGTCACTCTCAAAAAAATGTCACTCTCCCAAATATTTGACATCATTATCTTCTCTTCATTCAAACACCATGTCACTCTCCCCCTTTGACATCAAGGGCAAAGGGCGGATCAAAAACCAACACTCTCCTCCTCATGTGGAAGAAACATTCTGCAGATATGATATGGGCTGAAGAGGCCAAGCTCCCCCTGAGTCCATGCTGAATCTTCAAACATATTTGTCAATGAAGTACATGACTCTATGAACTTCCTATCACCAAAGACTCATACTTACATCCAATATCCAACCAAGTGGATTTACATATAAGACTCAAGCACCCAACCAAGTGGGTTTACAAAATTTGACTTAGCTCCCCAACCAAGTGGGTTTACAAAAAGACAAGTCCTTACATGACTGAATATTACAATTTTTACATCATGGGTCTCAACAAGACCTTTTCACCAAAATATAAATATGACCATTTATGACCAACACCAGAAAGTCCTCAAGAAAGAGAACATATTTCAGAACCATAATAATGCCAACACTGCATTATACTCAGCAAAGCTAATGCTCCCCCTGAATCTGTGCAACCAAGAAATCTTTTCAAATGACTAAGGCTCCCCCTTAGTTTGTGCATCCTGAAAACTTCCACCAACAAATCATCAAGGCATCTTCATCAAAACATTAGAAACAGAATTATGAGAACTGAAATACCACCAGAGATACCAAACAGCACAGCAGCTATGCTGAAGAGAGCTGGACCAACCAAAAATTGTCAGCAACCAACCATACGCGGTTTTCTGTGTAGGAACTCGCGTATATACGCGACTGTGTTTCAGGAAACCCGCGTATCCACTGCCATATTCTAAAAATTATGCAAATTTGTTCTTTTGACTGGCAGAGAACACTCCCAGCTTCTGTCTTAGATATTCGAACGCTTCCCTGGGCAGAGGTTTGGTAAAGATATCAGCAACTTGTTCTTTGGAGGGAACATACTCCAACTTCACCTTTTGTTCAAGTACTTGTTCACGTAAGAAATGATACTTGATGGGAATGTGCTTGGTCTTCGAATGCATAACAGGATTCTTTGAGATACTGATGGCACTTGTATTGTCACACATAATGGAGATAGGAGTTGCACATTTGATTTGAAAATCTTGCAAAGTTTGCATCATCCATAGGAGTTGAGTGCAACAAGATGCGGCAGCTACATACTCTGCTTCAGCTGTTGATAAGGTAATAGAATTTTGCTTCTTGCTGAACCAAGATACTAACCGGGGTCCCATATAGAATGCACCACCACTAGTGATTTTTCGGTCATCAACACTTCCAGCCCAATCTGCATCAGTGTAAGCATGAAGAGTAAGATCAACATTCTTTGGATACCATAGACCATAGTCTTGAGTTCCTTGTAGATATTTGAAAATTCTTTTCACAGCCTGAAGGTGAGACTCTTTTGGATTGGCTTGGAATCGTCCAACAATCCCAACTGCATGCATAATGTTTGGTCTAGTCCTAGTGAGATAAAGTAGACTTCCTATCATTGATCTGTAATCTGGTTGATTCACCGTGGGAGAATCATCATGAGAACTGAGATTGCATCCGGTTATCATTGGAGTGCTTACAGGTTTGCATTCTTCCATACCATACTTCTTCAGAATTTGCTTAAGATATTTTGCTTGTGATAGGAATATACCATCTGTAGATTGATGCACTTGTAAGCCAAGAAAGAAAGTTAGTTCCCCAAGTAAAGACATTTCAAATTCTTGCTGCATGACAGAAGCAAATTTCTGACTCATAGATTCTTCGTTACTCCCAAAGATGATATCATCCACATATACAACCACAATCAATAGTTTATCATTTTCAACTTTTGTGTATAAGTTGCTATCAGCAGACCCCTTTGAAAATCCTTGTTGATGAAGATATTTGTCAAGACGATAGTACCAAGCCCTTGGAGCTTGTTTGAGACCATATAGCGCCTTTTTAAGTCTACAAACAAGATTTGCATCATTTCCCAAAATGAATCCTTCTGGTTGCTCTATATATACTTCTTCTTCTAGATCACCATTAAGAAAAGCAGATTTGACATCCATTTGATAAAATTTGATTTGTTGATAACTTGAAAAAGCAAGGAACATTCTGATGGCTTCAAGTCTAGCTACGGGAGAAAAAGTTTCTTCAAAGTCTATACCTTCTTGTTGAGTATACCCTTTGCAAACCAGTCTAGCTTTGTTTCTTACAACATCCCCATTCTCATTTAACTTGTTTTTGAAAATCCATTTAGTTCGAATGACATTTTTATCATGAGGTCTTGGAACCAAATCCCAAGTGTCGTTCTTCTCAATTTGAATAAGTTCTTCATCCATGGCTTGCCTCCAACATTCATATTTGCTAGCTTCATTGACATTGTGTGGTTCAATTGTGGATAGAAGTGCCAAATGATTAGAAGATCCCGTAAGAGTTCTCCTTGTTCGTACACTAGATTCCTTGTCACCCAAAATTTGAGATTCAGGATGATTCTTTTGAACATATCTGGATGGAGTTTTTTCAGACAGATCATCTTTAGGTTCTTCATTGGATCCAATGTCTACATCATTACTATCTGATGTAGAAGGCCATATGTCGCTATCATCTTCATTTGCTGTTTGTTTTTCTTCTTTAGGAGCTGCAGGAGACTAATCAATAACAACATCAATACATTCAACAACCTTTCGAAGCCTTTTATTGTAACATGTGAAAGCTTTGCTTGATGATGAGTAACCAAGAAATATCCCTTCATCTGATCTAGGTTCAAACTTGCCAAGCTTTTCATCATTATTTTTGATAAAGCATTTACTTCCAAAAACCTTAAAATGCTTCACAGTGGGAGAATTACCATACCAAAGTTCATATGGAGTTTTGTCACTATTTACCCGAACATGAGCTTTATTGAGAATGTTAACTGCCGTATGAGCTGCTTCACTCCAGAACATGTCAGGAACATCAGAATCAGAAAGCATAGCTCTAGCCATTTGAACAATTGTTCTATTCATTCTTTCTGCTACACCATTTTGTTGAGGAGTGCCTGCTACATAGAACTGTCGTTTAATGCCATGTTGTTCACAAAATTCAAATAATTCATTTGATGAATATTCTCCTCCTCGATCAGATCTAAGACACTTGATTTTTAGATCTGATTCATTTTCCGCCAAAGCTTTGAAGCTCTGAAATTTTTCAAGTGCTTGATCTTTGTGTTTAATAAACCCGATCCAACACATTCTAGAGTAGTCATCAATAAATAAGATATAGTATTCTTCCCCACGTAATGAATTTTTCCTCATAGGTCCACAGATATCAGTATGAATGAGTTCAAGAGGCTTACTTGATGATCCTTCTTTTGCATTAAATCGTACTCTGGTCTGCTTACCAAATTGACAAGATTTGCATATGGTACTTTCCGGAAGATTGACCTTGGGAAGATCACGAACAGCTTGAAGTTTGCTTGCTTTGTTGATTTGAGAGAAACTCAGATGCCCCAGCCTTCTATGCCATAGCCAATTTTCTGAAGACTTGCTCAAGTAACATTGATCTATGCCGTTTAGTACATACAAGTTGCTTGGATTTCTTTTTCCTTTTATAATGATTTTACCTGTATCAAGATCACGAACCATACATTCTTTGGAACTGAAAACCACTTCTGCTCCTTGATCACACATTTGACTAACACTTAACAGGTTATGCCTTAATCCATCCACATACATGACATCTTTATCCTTCACCTTTTCTTTTAGAAATACTGACCCTTTTCCTTTAATTACAGCTGGAGTATCATTTCCAAATGTAACTTTCTTTTCCTTTTCTAGAGCATTATAAGTATGAAGTTTGCTTTTGTCACCTGTCATGTGTCTTGAGCACCCACTATCAATATACCATTGATTTTCTTCACCTTCTGCAAATAATGCTATCCCACAATTTTCAACCGGCGGTTCTTTCTTCTTCCACACTTTAGAGCTTGAGGGAACATGTTCTTTAGGCTGGATCTTGTTCCTGCATTCAGATTCTTCATGGCCAAATTTATTTCAATAAGTACATTCGACTTCACTTTGAAGAGGAGAAAAATTGTTATAGGTATTCTTCTTTGGTTCAGTATCCAACCTTTTCTTTCTTGCTTCTCTTGTCATGATGGTTTTATATGCCACACATTGAATAGCTTTATGACCAAAATTGTGACAAGTGAAACATTGCCCATTGAAGTAGAAATTTCTGCGATCATGGAATCTTCTATTTGAGTTTACCTGTTGGTTGTAGAGTCTTTGAAAGCTATCCCCGTTAGTGTTCCTTGAATTGAGATGGTCCTTCTTTCCCTGTAGAGATCCTCTATTCCCTTGCTGAGTGGCTGAATGTAGTAAACCACCTGTAAATGCTTTTAGATAGTTTGGTGCTGAAGTTTGAGAAGATTCTCCGGTATATCCCAGACCTGTCTTTATAAGAGGAGAACGTTGTACCTTGATAATCTCATCTAAGGTTTCAGATCCTTTAGAAAATCTAAGATTCAAGGTCTTTGCTTTCTCTACTTCTTTTCTTTGAATTACCACTTCACATTCTAGCTTTTCAATATGTTTCTTTGCTTCTTCAAGCTGCTTTTCAACAGTCTCTCTGATCACCTTTTGTTCTTCTAAGAGAATTTTGCAATCTTCTAAGTGAAGTTTGAGTTGATTATTTTCTTCAAGAAAATCATTTTCCTCTAGAGCATCCATAAACATATCCTTTTCTTCCTTTTGTTCAAAGGCCATGAGAAGTCTAAGATCTTCTTCACAATCTTCCTCACTATTAGATGACCCATCACTATCTTCATTAGTATAGTAACTTTTCTTAGAGCTAGATCTGTTCTTATTCCTTCTAACCACTTCTTTTCCTTTATAAGGAAATTTTGCAGCATAATGACCAAATTTTCCACACTCAAAACATTTGAAGGGAAGCTTACCTTTGAATCTTCCAGTTCCTAGTTGGAGTTTTCTTACGAAATTTGCTTCTTCTTCATCGGAAATATAGCTGGATTCTTTGACAACTTCCTTTTCCTTTCCTGTTGTAGAAGCCTTAAACGCAGCTTCTCTTACTTGAGAAGGACCTCCTTGTCTCATTTCAAAAGCAGTCAGAGTCCCATGTAATTGAACAATAGTAAGAGTTTGCGGATCTTGCCTTTCTTCAATAGCGGAGACTTTAGAGTCAAATTTTGGAGTCAAGGATCTTAAGAATTTTTCAACCAGAGTAGTATCAGTTTTAGTTTCACCCAAATTTCTCATTCGATTGACAACATCATCTAGACGAAGGAAGAAACTGGCAACACTTTCATCACTATGCATCTTCAAACTTTCATATTCAATTCTAAGAGTTTGGAGTTTTGCATTTTTTACCTTTGTATCTCCTTCATAGCTCAGAATGATTTTGTCCCATATATCTTTTGCTGAATGTAGCTGCATTACTTTAGCAAATTCTGATTCAGACATGCTTCCCAGCAAAACATTTACTGCTTTGGCATTGGTTTCATACTTCTTTCTTTCTGCTGCATCAGTAGGAATACTTGCCGGGTATTGATAACCTTCTTCCACGATTGCCCATACATCTGCACCAAGACTTTGCAGAAATTCTTTTGTACGTACCTTCCAGAATATCAGATTGCTTCCATTGAATATAGGTGGCTTTATAGACATTATTCCTTCTTGACTTCCCATTGCGACGGATCTCCTTTAAGCGATCAAGCTTCTCCACAAGGACCTGCTCTGATACCAATTGTTGGGAAAAATACTGAGAGGGGGGGGGGGGGTGAATCAGTATTTACTGCATATTCAAACTTTCACTTTTTCCTGCTTCTAAAATGCATACGCTACTTTCCTGAACCAGACTTGCGTATATACGCGGATACCCTTTACGAAACTCGCGTATACACATATATCTATTTATGTCATTAATTCTTCACTTAAATCATTCCTTCATTTATTCATCAGATATTCAATAAGCAGTAAACATGTGCAGTAAGAACAGAATAAATCATCACACAAAGCATCACACATGAACACCAGGATTTTTAGTTGGAAACCCAAGTCGGGAGAAAACCACCGCTGCAGTTGCTCAGCCTTCAATATTTTATTATAGAGAAAACATCTTACAACATATGTGCTGGCGCAGACTTGACCAGCACGCAGGCACCCACCTGCGCTCGTTTACCAGCCTCTCCCGGAAGGGAGCTCCAACCCCCTGACTCGTTTACCAGCCTCACCTGGAAGGGAGCTACGACCCCCTGATCTCGTTTACCAGCCTCTCCTGGAAGGGAGCTACAACCCCCTGACTGAAGGCTACAACCCTCAGCACCACCTTGGACCACGTTTCATCAATTTTCACACTGGATCCAACCACTTCAATAGAACACAACTTGCGGGCCACAATTCATCATATTTCCAGACCGAATCCTTTCCATACTTTTAAGTACAAACATACATCATCAACAGATACATATCAACACAGATCAGATAGCAGAAACACAGCAGAACGTATCAGATATTTCATACCCCTTGCTTCAGCAAACCCTAGTTTGCATACGCGCTTTTACTTCACTGATGTCGCGTATATACGCGCTTCCGTCCACACATACCAGCGTATACCTCAGTGTATATTTCATTGCGCATACGCGCTTTTACTTCAGAGAAGATGCGTATATACGCGCTTCCTCCGCGGAGAAGTAGCGTATAGATTTTCAATCATTACAGAGCAGCATACTTCATCAGATCAGATATTACTATATCTACCCTCTGCTCTCGTACGTATGTTCATGCAATTCATGAATTTCTTTCTCCTTATATAGGTTTTCCTTTTTCAATACCATGAGCCCCTTTTTTCAATACTATACAAAAACAAAACCATGAGCCCAAACCACCTGACGGGGTCAATTAAAGGGATCATTACCCAATACAATGGGTCAATACCATGTTTAAATGCCTCGTTTCAGACTCTTTGAGCGCTTTTGCCCATACGCGACTTGGCACGTTATTTTCTCAAGGCATACGCGACTTCCCTAGGCCAATCCGCGTATACAAAGAGACATACTTTTTCATCATATTTTGAGCACATTCGAATTCATTGCCTCTCGTACACACCGTAGAAACATCATATCAAACACCATCGTGGATTGCCATCAAGGACAACACATGTCAACAGTCACATGTCTTCATCTTCATTTAGTGGGTTGCCATCAAGGACAACACTTTGCATCATATTTCCAACAATCTACTAAGGGCAAATATTCTAACTCTCTGTGGGGGGCATTCAGTGGAGTTACATTCAAAGCTGCGGGGGCTTCCATTTTGGTTCTTGTGGATTCAAGACGGAAGTTTCTGGTTTTTCTTCACAGGCCGGGCGTGATTTCAATTTTAATGGGGAAATTGGCACAATTGTAAGTTCAGGGGAACAATTCATAGTCTTTAAACCTCAGAGAATGATCTCAGTGATAAGATTTAATCAGGAAAACACGGAAAACAGACTTTCTTTTGAAGTTCGACGTGCTATAGGATAAATACCTGTTCTTGGAGGGAAGCTTGCTTTTTACAGGTAACAGGCGGTAGCAGGAGGATGCTTGAACACAGGTCCGGAGGAATTCTGGAGTGAAATCGAATTGAACAGTGGATTTCAGTGAAAATTCGAATTCTTTAGCGGAAAGCACAGTCACGTTCAAATGACGAAAATGACAAAAAAACGCGAAAATTCGTTTTATTTCCAAAGGCAAAAGAGGGGTTTTAGTTTTTCGAGGAGTGATGTCACTTTGGTACGGGCTGACGTGGGGCAGGAGGGCCAGGCGATAAGCGGTTAGTCCCCGCACCGCTTATGGACAAAGGTGGTATTAGATGAGCGGGCAGCGATTCCATTAGAGTATCGACACGTGGACGGGTGACTAGTCAAATACCGCCAATTCCCCGCGTGTTAAAACTCTGACAAAGGATGGCTGGCGGAATTGACGTGGAGCGTCGATCTGCGGAGGGGCGATCCAACGGTGGAAAGTACTGGGAAATGGTGGAGTTATCACGGGCCCTGTGATAATTAACGTTTAAATAATCATCCCTTGTGTGGAATATTATTGGTGGAGGGAAGGTTATTAAATAGTTCCCGAGTTAACCAATCAGGGACGTAATTAAACGGAAAAAGGAGTCGTGGCGGGGTTTCGTTGGGCGCTGCATAGCATGTTTCCGGTGGGATGCCGTGGATGAGCCACGTTGGCATGGGATTTTTCCAAAGTTTGGTTTAAAACGTAAAACTTCGAGTTTGATCCTTTTTGTGTTAAACATATAGAATTACATGTTTAAACGTTATTTCGATATTTCTTTCATTATATGGTACGTATAAACATTATTTAATTACCATAGGGGCGGTGACTATGATATAAGGATATATTTAACCAAAGGGTGTATGAAGCGGGTTTTTAATGAATATTTGGGAAGTAAATACTTTGGTTAAAACATATTAGAGGGGTTTTTTGGGCTATTTAATTTAAAAGGAATTATATACTTAGGATAAGCCATTTTCATTAGGGATTTCGTAAATAGAGTTAAATGTAAATATGACAAAGGGACAAGGGCACTCAAAATGCTTTTCATATCCAAGAAAGTGACAATTCCTGAAGTAAATTGCAATATCACATCTTCAACACTTAAACTTAGAATAGTAAGTTATTTTGATGGATTTTTATGGAAATTTTGCATGATTTTCCTAAGCAAAAGGAGATTTTACTTAAGAAAAGGTTAAATGTGAATGATTATAATGAAGAATTATTTCAAGTACTTAGGTCTTTTTGATCATTAGGCCGAGGGTCCGGTCCCTCCAGAAGTCAAGGAAATGCCTTGAGCTCTTTTGATCTCCAAATACCTTAGTACTTTGGGGGAAATTAGTAAAACTTTTAAGGGGAAAATGATGAGGGAAGTTAATGATTTTGACTTGTTATTTTCCAGTGCTTTTCTTGCTTTTAGTACTTGTGATGAAAGTAAAGGATCAAAAACATTTAGCAGCATCATTCATCAGATAAAACTCTGCAACACCATCTACCTACCCTATCTACTTGACACTACCATTTTCTCTTCTTTATTAGGGTGCATTTGGACTTGCAAACCCTTATCAACTTTTTTCTTTTTACATGGAAAATCTATCTAATTCTACCCTTATTACATCCAAGGGCTCAGATTAAACTGTTGAGCACCTTTTATTAACTCTACCCATCTACTTATCTACCAAGATTAAACTGTTTGGCTAGATATTTATTCTCTATTCTACAACATGAAATTGAAACATGAATGAGTCAAGTTTAAACAGTTTGACTCTTCATAAATTGTGGCAAAATTTTGACAAGCTGCACACAATTGCTTTATTACAAAATAAAATGAAATAGTAGTGGCATTTGGATTTGCACACTTTCCTTGGTCTATTTTTTGCTTGGGGTTCATTTCTTCATTTTTCAATTCAATTTATTTTTCTTACCCTTTGATTTTCTTTGTAGTATACCCTCTTTACATTTTTTAAATTTTTTAATTTTTTGGTTTTTCAAGAATATGGAACACCTTTGCTCAAGAAAAAGGTTTGAACATATTCCATAGTTCAATCAAGACAATCATGAAAAATGATACCTATTGGTATAGGAGACTAACACTTGCTCCACTTTGGGATGGCTTTTCCTTGTGAAAAGTCAAGAACAGCAGGTCAGTTGCCTCAAAATGTCTTCAAACTAAACTATGTAATCTCCTTCTTCTGGTAGATTTATTGTATATATGATAGTAAAACTTCTGAAGCTTAGGGCCTTCATTTCGGGCTTCAACTCCAGTAAGTTACTATCCACTCCAAACTGTTTTCCCAGTTGGAAATTTTCTGCATTGGTCCAATCTCAAACATGCATTTGCTGTGGCTGAAAATCTTGAATTGAATATAGTTCTTTTTCTGCAACTTGAAATCTGATCTGAAACTAAAACAACACACAAAAAATTTCAAACCAACTTAATGAAAAACTAGCTGAAAATTGAAAAACTAAAAAAAAATGCTCAAAATTATGAGCTTATTGGCACTCATCTACCTACTCAATCTACTAGAAATATTATTGAATCAGGTAATACAAAAATGCCAATGAAGCCAATCAAGTAGCTGTAACAATAAATGAATAACTTGATTGCTTGTGATCAAAATTGGAAGTATATTATGATCATGTGCCTTTATAATAAATGATATGATGTGTAAAGGCTACTTTTGTTGATATATTTGATCCTCATAGATAAAACATGTTTGCAGATTTGAGGTAAAAATATTCTCCATATAATTTACTATAGGATCATTAAAAGCATAATGTATGATTTGTGTTTCTAAGCCTTCAATGACTAGTTTCTCAGTTGTATTCTGAATATTAATCCTTGAAACTATTTCCTCAGTCTTGTGTTTGAAAGAATAATCATCCTCAATATGCTTGTCAAAAGATAGTACAATTTCCTCTTTCTTTGGAGAAGGAAGATTTTCAAAGAATTCTTTAGAATTTCGGAAATTGTATGACTGAATTTGAGAATGCAAAAGTTTGATTTCATTTTCATAATTTTCGTAAATTATATCAAGAAGCCATTTTTTAACTTGAGGAGAAAATTTTCTTGATTTAAAAAGAAGAAAGAAAGCTCTTAGAAAATCCTCATCAAACTGAAGTTTTGATAAATCATCCCTGAATTCCTTTAAAATTTCATCAAATGAAAGATTTTCCACAAACCCTGTCATCCAGTATCACTATTAATGCTTTGGAATATGGATTATTTGGTTGTGGAATTTCTCTGAAACTTGAAGCTCTGGATCTCTGATCAACATTGTCTTGATTGGAAAATGATATCAAAAGAGTCAGAAGAATGATGCTCAAATGTGCATGGAGATTTTATATTTACAATTTTCAAAAGAGATAAATTAAAAACTACTCTAAGATCTTCTCTAAAATACAATATACATTGGAAAACCATATCAATTTAGAAAGAACATAATGTCTTGGATAACAATCCAAGTTGAAAGCTTGATCTTCCCATATTGTCCTTTGAGGTTCATTCCTCCAGTGGAGTCTTGATTCTGAAATTGATTTGGAGTCGCCAGGTGGATAATTTTAACCTTTGTGTGTTTGATCCCTGTCCACCATTATAGATCAGATCTAAACCTGTAAAACAATTTTGACGAAAAATTTAGTTATTTAGGAAACCAATTTTTTTTGTAAATTTTCAAAACAACTTCTACAAACTCTTCAAGAAATTTAAGATTTTTAATTAAAATTTTCTCAAAGATTTATTGAACTAGAGAGTCTGATTAAACATTTTGAAACTAAGGTTCAGTATATAAGCTAAATCAGAGATAGACTGAAGCAGCATTTATTTACTTTTGCAATTGCAGAGCAAATGCAATTTCAAAGGCTTCCTGGCTGATCTTCAGACTCTGTCTATAACTTATAAGTGAACAATATTAACAAATAAAAATGATTCAGATCCCCAGTGGAGTCGCCACTATGTTATCACTCAAGTTTTCCTTGAAGTTGTGGAAAAGGAAAGTATACCCGAGGTAACCACAAACCAACCTTCAGATGCAGAATCTAGCCAATCTGCATCCAGAGAGGGCTCTCTCTTTATAATTTATCTTTGTTCTTAGAAAGTTTTAGGCTAGTTATAAGTCCAAGAGTTTTGATTTTGTTTGAATGGTGGAATCCGCCAACTAAGGGTAAGGTTGAAGATTTTCAGTCCATTGGGCTATGGAGTCAAAGGATGGCTTTACTGGATTACTATTCTACACACAAGATGGCTTTGCAGGGCAAGATAGCCAAACAGAGAACAATCCTTAAAATTTAAAGTGGATGGAATCGGTTTGAAGGGATGAAAGGCAGATAAGAATCTTTCACCATGTTCAAAAAGAAAGAAATGAAATGATTACAAACAAAGA
The DNA here is from genome assembly GCA_034641835.2 of Pinus albicaulis. NCBI lineage: Eukaryota > Viridiplantae > Streptophyta > Pinopsida > Pinales > Pinaceae > Pinus > Pinus albicaulis. The sequence goes on from CM076580.1 coordinate 1,476,036,584, forward strand.
GCAGTGAAGAATTCTTTATTATAGTAATCAAGAATGTTTAAATTAGCAAAGCAAGAGCATTTAAGAATTCGTGCTTATAACCAATTTAGAGGAAAACATTAAGAACAATCACATCTGAAATCAGAGTACAATTAAGTAAATTCTGATTCAATCCTTTATGTAAATTATTCAGAAATGGACACAATGATATTATAAACTGATATAAAACTTAAGACAAAGGGTAGAAAGACTTATTGAACTGCAGTCCAACACATGAATCCTGCAAAAAGTCCTGAGCTTCAAATCGTCATCCAGTAAGCCACGAATAAATTTCTCCAAAATGCTTTTATTCCGAAAATCTCAATGTTACAACAAAGTAATAGAATCCACCCAAAATACTTCCAAGAGTGAAGTATTTATACAAATTCTAAACTAAAATATCTTGAAAAAATATCAAAATTGGTTCGCAAATCTCTCCAACTATTTTATATAAATAGAACTTAATTAAAGGACACTCAAAATAATGAATCTATTTGGCACTATTTTGTATGGATAGGTGATGAAAAAGAGGAGAATTTGAATTTGATCCAACTCTTAGTTGATGATGAGGCATCCAAGTCACTAACTGCTTCCTTTTTTTGTGAATTCTGCTCCAACAATTCTGCAAACTTGGGGTCCAATGACACCTTGTTATTTCTCAATCCGTAATAGATATGTAAAAAGTGAAAGATATTATTTTAGATAAATATGTTGGTGAGATAAACCTCTTTCACTTTCCTAAAATTTCTCTCCAGCTGTGCGCAATAGGCTCTGCAAAAAGATGTTCAAAACAGAGTTTTACAGAGTCTGAAAAATAACCTCTAAAGATGTGCATGTATCTCTCAGCCTGAAATCACTGTAGAAAAACTGAGATAGTTGTTTGTAGATGGTTCTCTTAGGAACAAAAACCTCTTTCAGTTTTGTAAAATGTATTTCTAATTGGCCACAATATTCTCTGCAAAATGATGACTTAACAGGAATTTTCTGCAAAAAGTGCTTTCCAACATTGTTTAATATTTACAAAACCATAATGGCTGTTAGAAAAGTGAGAGAGGTTTGTGTAGAAGGCCCTCTTAAGAACATAAACCTCCTTCAGTTTTGTAAAATTCATCTTTTATTGATCACAATAGTTTCTGCAAAACTATGACTAAAATATGCAATTTCTGCAAAAATATTCCCTCTTGTTGTGTTTTTCATCTTTTCACTTTTTTGTTCTTTTGACTATTTTACTTTCACTTTAGACAAAATTCAATGTTGGCGAAAGTATTTTCATTTCCTTTTTACCATTTTACTGCCTTTTGTATTTACTTTTACTGTTTACCTTTGACTGCTCTGTAACTTCATTTTAACTTTCACTGACTTTTACCTGATACACTTTAACCACTGATACTCTTTAGCTGTTATGCTTTCTGATCTCTGTTTGAATAGATTTGATAACAATCTTGGAGTAAACAAATCTTATGACTAGTATTAAGACTGTTTATCCAAGGATGTGATCTTCTGAACACCTCTTCAGGAGACAACCGAGTAGATTTTTCAAGCAATTCTTCCATGGACAAAGGGGTAAGATCTTGATCAGGTTCAAAATGGAGCATTGTATTGATATCTTAAGGAGTGATGGGGAAAAGGATACTCTGGTCAGGAGACAATACTGCCCTTTGAGTTGGATCATAGTTGGAGTGACAATAGTGGATAATTTATGGGAAAATGAGGACTGATGGGATGAGATATCTCGGGAAATTGGATTCCCACAACCCAATGACATCCAATCCCTTCGAATAATCGTCTCTGCAGCGACAATAACTTCGAAGGGGGATTTCATCAAACACTAAGTCTTTAATTTGGAAGTCCTTATCTACTAAGGGAAAATATTCTAACTCTCTGTGGGGGGCATTCAGTGGAGTTACATTCAAAGCTGTCGGGGCTTCCATTTTGGTTCTTGTGGATTCAAAACGGAAGTTTCTGGTTTTTCTTCACAGGCCGGGCGCAATTTCAATTTTAATGAGGGAATTTGGCACAATTGCAGGTTCGGGGGAACAATTCACAGTTTTAAACCTCAGAGAATGGTCTCAGTGATAAGATTTAATCAGGAAAACAAGGAAAACAGACTTTCTTTTGAAGTTCGAAGCGCTATAGGATAAATACCTGTTCTTGGAGGGAAACTGGCTTTTTAACAGGTAACAGGCGGTAGCAGGAGGATGCTTGAACACAGGTCTGGAGGAATTCTGGAGTGAAATCGAATTGAACAGTGGATTTCAGTGGAAATTTGAAATTCGTAGTGGAAAGCACAGTCGCGTTCAAATGATGAAAATGACATAAAAACGTGAAAATTCGTTTTATTTCCAAAGGCAAAAGAGGGGTTTTAGTTTTTCGAGGAGTGACGTCACTTTGGTACGGGCTGACGTGGGGCAGGGGGACCGGGCGGTAAGCGGTTAGTCCCCGCACCGCTTATAGACAAAGGTGGTATTGAACGAGTGGGCAGCGATTCCATTAGAGCATCGACACGTGGACGGGAGACTATTCAAATACCACCAAGCCCCCGCGCGTTAAAACTCTGACAAAGGATGGGTAGCGGAATTGCCGAGGAGCGTTGATCTTTGGAGGGGCGATCCGACGGTGGAAACGACGGGGAGATGGTGGGAAGTTATCACGCGGGCCCGGCATAATTAACGTTTAAATAATCATCCTGGGTGGCATATGATTGGTGGAGGGAAGGTTATTAATTAGTTCTGATAACTAATTAATCCCGTAATTATAATGGAAAAAGGAGTCGTGGCGGGGTTTCGTTGGGCGCGGGTATTAAAGTTAAAGTGTCGGGTGGGATGCCAGGTGGATGAGCCACGTTGGCATGGGATTTTTCCAAAGTTTGGTTTAAAAAGTAAAACTTCGGGTTTGATCCTTTTTGTGTTAAACATATAGAATTACATGTTTAAACGTTATTTCGATATTTCTATTTATATGGTAATAGATAAACATTATTTAATTACCATAGGGGCGGGACTATGATATAAGGATATATTTAACCAAAGGGCGTATGAAGCGGGTTTTTAATGAATATTTGGGAAGTAAATACTTTGGTTAAAACATAATAGAGGGTTTTTTTGGGATATTAATTTAAAAGGAATTATATACTTAGGATAAGGCATTTTCACTAGGGATTTAGTAACTAGAGTTAAACATTAATATGACAAAGGGACAAGGGAACTCAAAACACTTTGCTCATCTAAGAAAGTGACAATTTCTGAAGTAAATTGCAATATCTCATCTTCAACACTTAAACTTAGAATAGTAAGTTATTTTGAGGGATTTTTACGGAAGTTTGTATGATTTTCCTAAGAAAAATGGGATTTTACTTAGGAAAATGTTAAAGATGAATGATTATAATGATGAATTATCTCAAGTACTTAGGTCTTTTTGATCATTAGGCCGAGGGTCCGGTCCCTCCAAAAGTCAAGGAAATGCCATGAGCCCCTTTGATCTCCAAATACCTTAGTACTTTGGGGGAAATTAGTAAAACTTTAAGAATAAAGTGATGAGGGAAGTTAATGATTTTGACTTTGTTTGCTGTGATTTTCAAGTGTATTTCCTGCTTCAGTATTTGTGATGAAAGTAAAGGATCAAAAACATTTAGCAGCATCATTCATCAGATAAAACTTTACAACACCATCTACCTACCCTATCTACTTGACACTACCATTTTCTCTTCTTTATTAGGGTGCATTTGGACTTGCAAACCCTCATCAACCTTTTTCTTTTTACATGGAAAATCTATCTAATTCTACCCTTATTACATCCAAGGGCTCAGATTAAACTGTTGAGCACCTTTTATTAACTCTACCTATCTACTTATCTGCCAAGATTAAACTGTTTGGTCAGATATTTATTCTCTATTCTACAACATGAAAATGAAACATGAATGAGTCAAGTTTAAACAGTTTGACTCTTCATAAATTGTGGCAAAAGTGTGACAAGCTGCACACAATTGCTTTATTACAAAAATGAAATAGTAGTGGAATTTGGATTTGCACACTTTCCTTGGTCTATTTTTTGCTTGGGGTTCATTTCTTTCACTTTTTTGACCATTTTATTCTTTTTACCCTTTGATCTTTCTTTTAGGGTATACCCTCTTTACATTTTTTAACTTTTTTGATTTTTTGGTTTTCAAGAATATGGAACACCTTTTCTCAAGAAAGAAGGTTTGAACATATTCCATAGTTCAATCAAGACAATCATGAAAGATGAAACCTATTGGTATAGGAGGCTAACACTGGCTCCACTTGGGGATGGCTTTTCCTTGTGAAAAGTCAAGAACAGCAGGTCAGATGCCTAAAAATGTCTTCAAACTAAACCATGTAATCTCCTTCTTCTGGTAGCTTTATTGTATATATGATAGTAAAAATTCTGAAGCTTAGGGCCTTCACTTCGGGCTTCAACTTCAGTAAGTCACCATCCAATCAAAACTGCATTTCCTAGTTGAAAATATTTTGCCTTGATCCAATCTCAAACATGCATTTGCTGTGGTTGAAAATCTTGAATTGAATATAGTCCTTTTTCTGCAACCTGAAATCTGATCTAAAACTAAAACAACACACAAAAAATTTCAAACCAACTTAATGAAAAACTAGCTGAAAATTGAAAAACTAAAAAAAATGCTCAAAATTCTGAGCTTATTAGCACTCATTTACCTACTTTAATCTACTAAAAATCTTATTGAATCAGGTAATACAAAAATGTCAATGAAGCCAATCAAGTAGATGTAACAATAAATGGTTAACTTGATTGCTTATGATCAAAATTGGAAGTATGTTATGATCATGTGCCTTTATAATCAACGATAAGATGTGAAATGGCAATTGTTGATATATTTGATCCTCATAGATAAAACATGTTTGCATTTTTGAGGTAAAATATTCTCCATATAATTTGCTATAGGATCATTTAAAGCATGATGTATGTTATTTACTTCTAGGCCTTGAATGACTAATTGTTCAATTGAATTATGAATATTAGACCATGAACTTATTTCTTCAGTCTTGTGTTTGAAAGAATAATCATCTTCAATATGCAAGTCAAAAGATAGTACAATTTCCTCTTGCTTTGGAGAAGGAAGATTTTCAAAAAATTCTTTAGGATTTCGGAAATTGTATGACTGAATTTGAGAATGCAAAAGTTTGATTTCATTTTCATAATTTTCAGAAATTATATCAAGAAGCCATTTTTTAACTCGAGGAGAACATTTTCTTGATTTAAAAAAAAGAAAGAAAGCTCTTAGAAAATCCTCATCAAACTGAAGTTTTGATAACTCATCCCTGAATTCATTTAAGATTTCATCAAATGAAAGATTTTCCACAAACCCTGTCATCCAGTATCACTATTAATGCTTTGGAATATATATTATTTGGTTGTGGAATTGCTCTGAAACTTCAAGCTATGGATCTCTGATCAACAGTGTCTTGATTGGAAATTGATATCAAAAGAGTCAGAAGAATGATGCTCAAATGTGCATGGTGATTTTATATTTACAATTTTCAAAAGAGATAAATTAAAAACTACTCTAAGATCTTCTCTAAAATACAATATACATTGGAAAACCATATCAATTTAGAAAGAACATAATGTCTTGGATAACAATCCAAGTTGAAAGCCTGATCTTCCCATATTGTCCTTTGAGGTTCATTCCTCCAGTGGAGTCTTGATTCTGAAATTGATTTGGAGTCGTCAGGTGGATAATTTTAACCTTTGTGTGTCTGATCCCTGTCCACCATTATAGATCAGATCTAAACCTGTAAAACAATTTTGAAGAAAAATTTAGTTCTTTAGGAAACCAATTTTTTTTGTAAATTTTCAAAACAACTTCTACAAACTCTTCAAGAAATTTAAGATTTTTAATTAAAATTTTCTCAAAGATTTATTAAACTAGAGAGTCTGATTAAACATTTTGAAACTAAGGTTCAGTATATAAGCTAAATCAGAGATAGACTGAAGCAGCTTTTATTTACTTTTGCAATTGCAGAGCAAAAGCAATTTCAAAGGCTACCTGGCTGATCTTCAGACTCTGTCTATAGCTTATAAGTGAACAATATTAACAATTAAAATGATTCAGATTCCCCAGTATGGTCGCCACTATGTTATCACTTAGGTTTTCCTTGAAGTTGTGGAAAAGGAAAGTATACCCGAGGTAACCACAAACCAACCTTCAGATGCAGAATCTAGCCAATCTGCATCCAGAGAGGGCTCTCTCTTTATAATTTATCTTTGTTCTTAGAAAGTTTTAGGCTAGTTATAAGTCCAAGAGTTTTCATTTTGTTTGAATGGTGGAATCCGACAACTAAGGGCAAGGTTGAAGATTTTCAGTCCATTGGGCTATGGAGTCAAAGGATGGTTTTACTGGATTTCTATTCTACACACAAGATGGCTTTGCAGGGCAAGATAGCCAAACAGAGAACAATCCTTAAAATTTAAAGTGGATGGAATGGGTTTGAAGGGATGAAAGGCAGTTAAGAATCTTTCACCATGTTCAAAGAAAGAAATGAGATGACTACAAACAAAGAGCAATGAAGAATTCTTTATTATAGTAATCAACAACGTTTAAATTAGCAAAGCAAGAGCATTTAAGAATTCATGCTTATAACCAATTTAGAGGAAAACATTAAGAACAATCACATCTGAAATCAGAGTACAATTAAGTAAATTCTGATTCAATCCTTTATGTAAATTATTCAGAAATGGACATAATGATATTATAAGCTGATATAAAACTTAAGACAAAGGGTAGAAAGACTTATTGAGTAACGTCGAGCAGCACATGAATCTATAAAGTCTGAGCTTCAAATTGTCATCCATTAAGCCACAAATAAATTTCTCCAAAATGCTTTATTCAAAAACTTCAAGGTCATAGCAAAGTAATAGAATCCACCTAAAATACTTCCAAGAGTGGAGTATTTATACAAATTCTAAACTAAAATATCTTGAAAAAATATCAAAATTGGTTCACAAATCTCTCCAACTATTTTACATAAATATAACTTAAGTAAAGGATACTCAAACTAATTCATCTATTTGGCACTATTTTGTATGGATAGGTGATGACAAAGAGGACAATTCGAATTTGATCCAAATCTTAGCTGATGATGAGGCATCCAAGTCACTAACTGCTTCCTTTTTTTGTGAATTCTGCTCCAACAATTCTTCAAACTTGGCGTCCAATGATACCTTGTTATTTCTCAATCCGTAATAGATATGTAAAAAGTGAAAGAGGTTATTGTATATAAATATTTTGGTGAGATAAACCTCTTTCACTTTCCTAAAATTTCTCTCCAGCTGTGCGCAATAGTCTCTGCAAAAAGATGTGTAAAACAGAGTTTTACAGAGTCTGAAAAATAGCCTCTAAAGATGTGCATGTATCTCTTAAACACAAAAAATCTTGTGAAAATATGAGATAGGTTTTTGTATATGGTTCGCGACAAAACCTCCTTCAGTTTTGTAAGATGTATCTCTGATTGGCCACAATCCTCTCTTCAAAATGATGACTTAACAGGAATTTTCTGCAAAAAGTGCTTTCCAACATTGTTTAATATTTCCAAAACCATAATAGCTGTTAGAAAAGTGAGAGAGGTTTTTGTAGATGGTCCTCTTAAGAACATAAACCTCCTTCATTTTTTCAAAATTCATCTTGTATTGATCACAATAGTGTCTACAAAACAATGACTAAAACATGCAATTTCTGTAAAAATATTCCTTCTTGTTGTGTTTTTCATCTTTTCACTTTTTTATTCTTTTGACTATTTTACTTTCACTTTAGACAAACTTCAATGTTGGTGAAAGTATTTTCATTTCCTCTTTTTACCATTTTACTGCCTCTGTAATTACTTTTACTATTTACCTTTGATTGCTCTATAACTTCATTTTAACTTTCATTCTGACTTTTACCTGATACACTTTAACCACTGATACTCTTTAGCTGTTATGCTTTCTAAGCTTTGTTTGAATAGATTTGATAACAATCTTGGAGTAAATAGGTCTTCTGACTAGTATTAGAGTCCAAGGATGTGATCATGAACACCTCTTGAGGAGACCAGCGGTAAGATTTTCATTAATTCTTCCATGGACGAGGGGTAGATCTTGGTGGGTTCAAATGGAGCATTGTGATGAAGTATCACATACCCAAGAATTGATAGGAAAAGATAACACAGTCGGGGAGACAAATACGCCGCTTTTAGGATTGGTTCTACTTAGTTGGAGTGACAATAGTGGATAATTTATGGGAAAATGAGAATTTGATCTAGGATGAGGATATAATAACTATCTCTAGGGAGATTGGATTCCCACAACCCAATGACATCTTGCCCCTTCGAATAATCGTCTCTGCAGCGACAAGAACTCAGAAGGGGGCTTTCATCAAACACTAAGTCTTTAATTTGAAAGTCTTTATCTACTAAAGGTAAGTATTCTAACTCTCTGTGGGGGGCATTCAATGGAGTCACATTCAGGGCTGCCGGGGCTTCCATTTTGGTTCTTGTGGATTCAAAACGGAAGTTTCTGGGTTTTCTTCACAGGCCGGGTGCAATTTCAATTTAAATGAAGGAAATTAACACAATTGCAGTTTCAGGGGAACAATTCACAGTTTTAAAACCTCAGGGAATGATCTCAGTGATAAGATTTAATCACTAATCCAGTGGAAAACAAGGAAAACAGACTTTCTTTTGAAGTTCGAAGCGCTATAGGATAAATACCTGTTCTTGGAGGAAAGCTGGTTTTTAACAGGTATGAGGCGGTAGCAGGAGGATGCTTGAACACAGGTCTGGCGGAAATCTGGAGCGAAATCGAATTGAACAATGGATTTCAGTGGAAATTTGAAATTCGTAGCAGAAAGCGCAGTCGCGTTCAAATGACGAAAATGACATAAAAACACGAAATTTTGTTTTATTCCCAAAGTCAAAAGAGGGGTTTTTAGTTTTTCGAGGAGTGACGTCACTTTAGTACGGGCTGACGTGGGGCAGGGGGGCCGGGCGGTAAGCGGTTAGTCCTTGCACCACTTATGGACAAAGGTGGTATTGAATGAGCAGGCATCGATTCCATTAGAGTATCGACACGTGGACGGGAGACTAGTCAAATACCACCAAGCCCCTGCGCGTTAAAGCTCTGACAAAGGATGGGTAGCGGAATTGCCGAGGAGCGTTGATCTTTGGAGGGGCGATCCGACGGTTGAAATGACGGGGAGATGGTGGGAAGTTAAATGGTGTGGGCCCAATATATTTATCGTTAATTAATCACCCCGGGCGGGAGTTGATTGGTGGAGGTAGTTGGTTATTAATCAATTCTAATAATTAATTAATCCCATGGTATAATGGAAAGAGGGGTCGCGGCGGGGTTTTAATTGTGTTTGAAACGTCGGGTGGAGTGCCAGGTGGATGGGCCACGGTGGCATAGGGGCTTTTCCGAAGTTTTGGTTTTAAAAAATAAAACTTCGGGTTTATTCTTTTTGTGTTAAACATATAAAATTATATGTTTAAACGTTATTTTGATATTTCTATTTATATGGTAATAGATAAACATTATTTAATTACCATAGGGGCGGGACTATGATATAAGGATATATTTAACCAAAGGGTGTATGAAGCGGGTTTTTAATGAATATTTGGGAAGTAAATACTTTGGTTAAAACATAATAGAGGGGTTTTTTGGGATATTAATTTAAAAGGAACTATATACTTAGGATAAGGCATTTTCACTAGGGACTTAATAACTAGAGTTAAACATTAATATGACAAAGGGACAAGGGAACTCAAAACACTTTGCTCATCTAAGAAAGTGACAATTTCTGAAGTAAATTGCAATATCTCATCTTCAACACTTAAACTTAGAATAGTAAGTTATTTTGAGGGATTTTTATGGAATTTTGCATAATTTTCCTAAGCAAAATGGGATTTTACTTAGGAAAAGATTAAAGATGAATGATTATAATGATGAATTATCTCAAGTACTTAGGTCTTTTTGATCATTAGGCCGAGGGTCCGGTCCCTCCAAAAGTCAAGGAAATGCCTTGAGCCCCTTTGATCTCCAAATACCTTAGTACTTTGGGGGAAATTAGTAAAACTTTAAGAAGAAAGTGATGAGGGAAGTTAATGATTTTGACTTTGCTTGCTGTGATTTTCAAGTGTATTTCCTGCTTCAGTATTTGTGATGAAAGTAAAGGATCAAAAACATTTAGCAGCATCATTCATCAGATAAAACTTTGCAACACCATCTACCTACCCTATCTACTTGACACTACCATTTTCTCTTCTTTATTAGGGTGCATTTGGACTTGAAAACCCTCATCAACCTTTTTCTTTTTACATGGCAAATCTATCTAATTCTACCCTTATTACATCCAAGGGCTCAGATTAAACTGTTGAGCACCTTTTATTAACTCTACCTATCTACTTATCTTCCAAGATTAAACTGTTTGGTCAGATATTTATTCTCTAATCTAAAACATGAAATTGAAATATGAATGAGTCAAGTTTAAACAGTTTGACTCTTCATAAATTGTGGCAAAAGTTTTGACAAGCTACACACAATTGCTTTATTACAGAAAATGAAATAGTAGTGGCATTTTGATTTGCACACTTTCCTTGGTCTATTTTTTGCTTGGGGTTCATTTCTTTCATTTTCTTGACCAATTTATTTTTCTTACCCTTTGATTTTTCTTTTAGGGTATACCCTCTTTACATTTTTTAAATTTTTTGATTTTTTGGTTTTTCAAGAATATGGAACACCTTTGCTCAAGAAAAAGGTTTGAACATATTCCATAGTTCAATCAAGACAATCATGAAAAATGATACCTATTGGTATAGGAGACTAACAGGATGACAATGGAGCCAAGCACACTTGCAGGATACTGAGCATGGCTAATGGTGATTTATTTCTAAATTAGTGCTTGTTTTCTTATGTTTTCATTTTGTTTCATCTTTCTCATGCAGTAGGATAGAAAGTTTAGGTTAAGAAATTTTGTTTAGAGGCACCTTAGCTCTATCTGCTTTCTATTGCTTGTATGTTTTCCTCTGCTAGGTCAGTTTAGAGAATTCTTAGTTTCTCTCTAATCCCACTCAGTTGTTTTATCTCAAGAATGATTTAATGTAGCCCATTTCAAATAATTTTATGGTTAGCCCTACCTTTGGTATGATTTAAATCATTGTTTTTGAGGTCTTTTCTTTGAAGTATTTCTAAATAGGGTTTGAATGAAGAGGTTTATGGTTTGCCCTACCATTTTTTCATTCTTGAATGGTTTCTTTGAATTTCTTTGTAGTATGATTAAGGAATTGTAGGAGTTCCCTTCTCTTTGATCATTACTATATGTTATCTTGAATTTTTTCCTTGCCTAAAGGTGAAATCACTAGAGAAATTACAAGTTATTTCTCTTTATGGTTTGCTGGATTGTTGTCTTAATGTTTACTTGCTAGGGTTTGGTCAAAGAAGCTTATGGTATGCCTTGTCTTTGGTTATTTCTTTATGCGTAGTGTTCTTAAAGACTTTTCTTGTTATAGTACATGTTAAAATATTCTTAACTGCCCTTTAAACCTACTAATCTCACAATTTATTGTTCACTCCACTCACATAAGCCTTGAAGATCCATTTGGCTTTGTTATACTTGCCCTCCGAAACACACTTGACCTATTGTTGTATCTTTCAAGACCTTTTTCAGACTCCATAACCCAATGGTCTAAACCTCTCCTACTCTATATGTTCTGCTTGAAAAGCAACCCGACCAAACAAAACAAACAAACAAACCCTAATCACTATAACTATAGCCTAAAATTAAAGCCCTAAAATCAATCAAGTTGACATCTTTCATACAAATATAGAGAGAGCCCTCTCTGAGTCTAGGAAGGCTAGGTCCTAGGATTCCAAAGATTGGTTTGATGTTACCCTTATAGATTTGGTCTTGCGAGTTTGAAAAATTACGGGGAGCTAACAACTCCCTCTGTCTATATGTGACAAATACCAAACTAAGTGGTTCCTCTCAGGTATCTCAACACATGTTTGGTTGCCTTCCAATATAGCTTGGTTGGCTTAACCATAGCTTGACTAAGCTGGTTAACTTCATAACATATTTTTGGTCATATATGAACCCAAAAGCTTCTTATAAATGGTAGTTTCAACCACTACACTTGAAGTAGCATCTTCTTTCCTTTAGTTCCCCACTAGAGTTGTCTCCATGAGTCTATCGCTCCCCATGTGAAACTTATTCAATATCTCATTAGCATACTTTCCTTGAGATACAAACAGTTCCCAATCTCTTTTCCAACTTTCCAAACCAACGAAATAATGCAATAGCCCCATGTCCTTCATCTTAAATTATCTTGCAATATCTTCTTTGCAAGAATTGATCAGCTTCTCATCACCTGTTAGAATCAAATCATCGACATATAATAATATAATAAATAATTTAACTTCTACCATAATATGGTAAAGGTTTGCATCTACTTCACTTTTGGTGAATCCCTACCCAATGAAATAGTTTTCGATCTTGGTGTACCAAGCATGAGGTGCTTGTTTCAGTCCATACAATCCTCTTTTGAGTCTGCACACATGTGACTCTTTGTCGAAGGTCTCAAATCCTTTTGTCGGCTCATTGTACACCTCTTCCTCAATCACTCTGTTGAAGAAAGTTGTATTTACATCCATTTGATGTATCTTCGATCCCATCTATGTTGAAATTGAAAGAATAGATCTAATTGAAAACTACCTTGCTACTAGAGAAAAGGTCTCCTTGTAATATACTCCCTCTACCTAAGAGAACCCCTTGGCCACAAATATGGCCTTGTGTTTCTCCACACTCCCATTTTCTACTTTCTTCACCTTGTAGGTCCACCTAGATCCTACAATTGACTTATCCTCCAACCTTGTGACAACTTCCCGTGCATTTTTTCTGATAATGGAGTCATACTTCTCAATGATGGCATCAGCCGATACTGGTTTTTGCACTTATTCCTCAAATGAGGATGGATAAGTCTCTACACTCTCGCTCATAAGAGCCATGTAGCCTGTGTCTCTATCTAGGGACCTTATTTACCTTCGTTGTGATGTGGGTGCTCCCACATTCTCTCTATCACCATGCATCAACTTTTCAACCTCTCTAGTGTGCTTCCTTCCATCTCTAGATGTCTTTTCTTGATTGGGTTCTTCCACTCTCTATTCCTCTGCTTGTGGTTGCTCCACATCTTGAGGTTCTTCTTTTGGGTCTAAGAGCTCATCAACTGCATGCATCTAAAGCTCCCTCTCAAGGGAAATTCATGTGGCCTTTCCTTAATCAAATTTCACATCTCTATGAACCACTCTCATCCTGTGAGATGGCAGGTACACCCGATTGTTTTGAGGTGTATCAGTGTACCCCAAAAATATTCTCAACTCAGTTTTTAGTTCTATATTTTTCCATGCATCTTCAGTACCATGAGTAAACTTATGAACCAAAAATTCTAAAGTGCACAGCATTTGGCTTCTTACTAGAAAATGCTTCTTTTGGTGTAAACATATCAAGGATCCGATGAAGAATTATGCTCTACACAGGCACAGTTGTGTTGTATTCTTCTGCCCACAAGTGAAATGGTAGGCCCTAATCATTTAACATCGCTTGTGTAACTCCCACAATTCTTATGTTCTTCCTTTCTACAACCCCATTTTGTTTTGGGTTATGAGGTGTTATCAACTCTCGTCGAATTCCTTCTAATGTACAAAATTTATTGAATTCATTCAACACATATTATCCGTCATTGTCTCTTTTTAGAGCCTTCACCTTCATTCATGTAGCTTTCTCAACAAGTTCTTTGAACTCACGAAATTTTGAGAACACCTGATCTTTCTTATGCATGAATAAAATTCTACATTTGCGTGAAAAATAATCTACAAAAATCACATAATACATGTGCTTGGAAGGGGACGTTGTCGAGAATGGTCCACACACATATGAGTGAACTATTTCAAGTATCTCTTTCACCTGAATGTCCTTATCATGAAAGGTGGCTTTGGTGTACTTCCCCAATGTGCACCCTTTGCATGTATCACACTGCTCAAGTGCACCCTTGGGAAGTCCTGTAGAATTTTTTTTCATGATATTCAAATATTTGTGGTGTAGATGGCCCAATATTTTATTCCATAACTCAACAATTTCTTAGTTCTCCAACTTCTATGCTTTCGTGCTTAAGGCAGCATAATCTTTTACATCCAGTTTGTAGAGGCTTTTTACCCAAACCCCAATCTTCTTCACTTGTCTCGTGGCTATGTGATGAAGGAATGCCTTTTCTTTTCTAAATATCACATTGTAGCCATGGTCTTCCAACATAGCAACTAAAACCAAGTTCTTATTCAAGCCAAGAACATAAATGACATATTTGAATGTGAGAGGGAACCACACTCCCTCTAAAAGGTAACAACACTAATGTCGATCGTGCTATACCTCCCATCATCTCCCATCTTGATGTGCATTTGTAGATCCTTCTCCAAATCACTAAATAACTTTTTGTTGTCAGTCATATAAAATGAGGCTCCACTATCCATGTACAACACATAACCCATCATTGATGACACAATTCATGGGATGAGAGTGAAATCTAACTCACATTGTGAATAAAGTGCTTCACCTGTCGCTCCTCCTGAGGGCTTCTTGTTCCTCTTCTTATGTGGAAACTTTGTGGCATAGTGTCTTAGCTTATGACAATGAAAACATTTAATCTTTGACAAGTCTTTCTTCTTGCATGCTTGACCATAATCTGATTTGGAATGGGATGTCTTCCCTTTCCCTTTCTTTTCCTTTCCATCCAAGGCATATTTCTCCTCATCCTCATGCTTTGATGAGGATCCATATTCAGTGTATCATTGAATCTCTTCTTGTACCAAGTCAGACCATAATCGCTCCCACTTTGGTAGCTTCTCCCTCCCATTCACTAAATCATCATAGATGTGCCATCTCTTGGGAAGGCCTACAAGTGCTAGGATCAGCAAATCATCCTCAGAAACTGTAACACCAACACTTCAAAGGTCATCACCTAAACCTCCCAAATTTTCAATATCATGTGCAAAAGGGTATCTAACATGGTTTTTAATTATATTTTTGTGTTTTCTATTTGATCTAGATTTTGTTCATTCAGCTGCGGAATCTTGCCACTTTCCGCAGCTGCTGCAACTTTCCGCGGCTATTTTGTGAAACTCTATGCTACAGGTGTCTACAAGGGAAACGAGCCACATGGGCAGGTCAGGAATGACGTGGACATGGTTCGTGTCCTATTGGTTCAAGCAAACTCATCCAAAGAAGCCGCGGTCAAAGGCGTCCACATGGAAGTCAACCATGAAGTTTCATGTCGGCCGGACTCTGTTTCGTGTCACATGAAGACCCATACGGCCGTTTCTAAGCCTGCGGAGGTTAAATCGACATCCGTACAGGGTTCTAGAGTCGAATTCAAGCATCCACCTCTCGTAGATTTACTTTCCAACACGGCCATGCTCCTATATCCGTGGACGTAGTGGTCTACGTGCTTTCCACCAGCATGAACTTTAGGAGACAGTTATAGTTTGTTGTTATATATAATGCGTTTGCATACGCATATAGAGTTAGTCGATATTAGTGAATGTAGTCTCTGTTATCTTTTGATTAGTCTGCTCTGTAGTGATTACGCTACACTTGTGCCGTAACATTACCATTCTGTAATGACTGCTTTTTAATATGAGAAGACTCTGTTTTTCAACTTAATTCGTATTTGAGGACCTTTGCCAAGGCTGGAGTAGAGGGCCCCTGCTCAGCTAAGGTTTTGTGCATTAGTGTATAATTTTAATTTCATTTCATTGTGTCATAATCCACTCATATGTTCATATATTTCATTTGTTTCATTTCTGTTTATAAACTTCCATAATTTCCATTTCATTTCTGTCTTTTATGTTTTATGTTGATAATCACTGATCAGTGTTCTTGTTTCAGGTTATAGATAGGCAGCCCGGGCATTTTCATAGCTTTTTGACTAATGACATGGAACTAAGATTGTTCTGCTGCTAGTTTGCTTTTCATAGCTTTTGTTTAATTTTAGTATTGCGTATCTGCTTCAATAGTTAAATTTAGATATACTAATCTGCTCATAGCATCTTCAGTTAGCTCCGAAAGCCACAGCTGGACTGATGGTGAGGGATTGTATTATGAGATGTGTAGTTTAGTATTAGTTTCTTTTCTGCAAATTTAGATATATTAAGTTGCTCATAGCATCTTCAGTTGCCTCCGAAAGCCACAGCTGGACTGATGGTGAGGGACTGCATTATGAAATGTGTAGTTTAGTATTAGTTTCTTTTCTGCAAATTTAGATATATTAAATCATACATGACATCTTCAGTTGCCTCCGAAAGCCACAGCTGGACTGATGGTGAGGGATTGAATCATGAGTGTATGGTTTAGTATTAGTTTACTTTCTGCAAATTAAAATATCAGTTACTCAAATTGTTTATGATTACTTCCGAAAATCATAGCTGGACTAATGATGAAGGATCAAAAGATAAATTGATGTAATCTGATTTAGATTTATTTTATTGCAATTTTGAATTTCCTTAAGCATAGTTCTTTTATGTTTAGTTGGCAGCAAGAATAGTTTAGTTTTCATGCTCAATAGTTCATTGTTTTGATTTATTAGATTAGCAGCACCTTTTCATTTCAGCAACACATTTTCATTTCCTTTCAAGTCTTGTCATTGTAAATTTCAATTTGCTTTTTAAAGTTTCAAGTTGGTAAATCATTATAGGGGATATCACTTCCTTGAACAAACATAACCAAACTTGTTTTCATCTTAGAATTTCCATTTCACCTTAGAAAACCAAAAACGACAAAAAGTTAAGAAATAGGTTATCTTGCACATATGGTGCGCCGCACTTCATCAGCTTACGATTCCCGGATTGACAAATTAAATGCAGCAATTTAGGACACACTAAATTGACCAAAAATTTTGGCGCCGTTGCCGGGGAAGTGTAACTAGGTAGCCAATTTCTTAAAAAAAAAACATAAAATCATAAAAGAAGGGAAAACTTGATAACATCTTGAAGTATGCTCTCCTCTTGCACCTAGTGTGATCTGGAGGATCAGAAAAGAGAGTTATTGGTTTAGTAATTTCTTAAGTATGCTCTCTTCTTGCACCTAGTGTGACCTGGAAGATCAGAAAAAGAATTATTAGCCCAACTTTTTAAAAATAAAAAAAAAATGACATGCATAGAGCAAGAGATTCTAGGGGAAGGTTTATAGCTAAAGCCAAGAGTTCGATTTTCACAACTCCATCTTCTTCAAGGCATAGATCAGATTCACCACCATCTACCCCTAGCCTTAAGATTTTTGGAAGTCAAGGAACAGCTGAATTAGAGGATTCTCCTATACCACCTACTAAAATCCACTTAGAAAACAAAGAGACTTTCTCTCATCCTCCCTTGGTAGAAGAACTAGAGGACTATAAGGACTCTGAAGAAACTATCATGGCAGAGGAAGTAATAAATAGAGGTGGAGGTAGAAGAGGAGGAGACAATGGAGACAACAATGGTGAAGGAAATAATGGTAGAAATAGGGAAGGAGACAATTTGTTTGGATTCCCTATAGTTGATGAGGAAACTCATGCAACAATGAAAAATATCTCACCATCTGTTCTCCCTAACTTTTATGGATTGCGAAATGAGGATCCTGAAACATTTCTGTTTGAGTTTGAAGTCGTGTGCCGAACCTATGACTATATGGAAGATTCTCAAAAACTCAAACTGTTTCCTTCAACATTGAAGGGATCTGCTTTGAAATGGTTCATGGGATTAGCCACTCAATCTATTAGGACTTGGAATGAAATGAAACAAACATTTTTGGATAGATACTTGGACTATTGTATACCCACCAATCACAAGGATGAGGTATTCAAAATGATGCAAAAAGAAGATGAAAATTTGGAAGACTTACTTGAAATATTTCAATACAACTTGAAAAGAGCAAAGATGAGCAATTTAAATGATGAAACCTTGAAAGCCCTCATATTAAAAGCCATTAGA
Source organism: Pinus albicaulis (assembly GCA_034641835.2). NCBI lineage: Eukaryota > Viridiplantae > Streptophyta > Pinopsida > Pinales > Pinaceae > Pinus > Pinus albicaulis. The sequence goes on from CM076580.1 coordinate 1,476,054,632, forward strand.
GATGAATGGATAGATATTTTAAACATGATGGGGAAAGGAGACATTTCTCAACTTCCACTTCGTGATATAACAGAACTATGTGTCCATCTCTCAAGAGGAAAATCTAAAACAGGAAAAGGGCCTAGGGATCCTTCTCTTATTAGGGCCAACAAATCTGCAACTGGATCAGTAAGTAGGGCAGAGATTGGTAACATGCTTGATGAATTCAAAACTGATATCTTAGGGAGCCTTAGTGAACAACTAGACACCCTTAAAATCCAAAACAAACAGAAAGCAGAAACAGATGCTTTAGCCATCTTTTGTCCGAAATGTAGGAAGAAACATGCTTTAAGGGAATGTCCCTTGGATGCAAAAGTTGTAGAAACATGTATGATTTTCTCAGAGAATCATGAGATCAAGGATTGTCCTTCCATTCCTGGACTCAAAGCTGTTTTTCAAGAAGACCCAAATTCAGTAGAATCTCTTTGTTTTGTCGCAAGGAGACCTTGGCAGGGACAACAAACTCAAGGGTTTAACAACCCTATGAATTATCAAACCCAACCAAATTGGAATCCTTGGCAACAACCTTGGCCCCAACATCAAAATTCATATCAGCCATGGGTAAAAGGGATGCAAAATCCTTATGGGAGATTTTCTCAATTTTATCAATATCCTCCATCTTTTCAAAATCAACAAGCTCCACAACTTCCAAGCCCAAATCCACAACTTTCATTGCCATTTCCACAACAACAACCTTCTCAACAAAATACAAATCTTCAACTCATGCTCCCATACCAACAGAAGACAAATCAACTTCCAGCTCAGCCATTACCAAATCCTAACAATAAGAATCCTCAAACTACTTATATGGTAGAAGGACAACAATTTCCTACCTATATGATTGTTCCTCTCAACGATGTACAACTCAGATCTGGTAGAGTTTTAGAAAAACATTCTATAGATATTCAAGAGCAAAATACCTCTGAGGAGGACTCTCTTCAAGTTAATAAGGGTTCTGAGGAAGAATCTCTTCAAAATTCAAGCATGCAAAAAGAAAAAGAAAAGTTAACACCCACAACTCCTATAGTTGAGCAACCTGCATTTTCATCTACACCTCCTTTTCGGGAAAGACTACAAATTGATAAGGGGGTGGAAAAAAAAATCTTGTTGCCTAACTATGACTTTCTAGATGAATTGAAGAATGTTTGTATCAAGATTCCATTGCTACAAGCCATTCGAGAAATTCCTATTCTAGCAAAAACCATAAAGGAGTTGAGTTTCAAAAGACCGGGAAGGAAACTAAAAGACACAAGAAGAATCCACCTGGTAGGAAAGATTGCAGACATTATGATGGGAAAAATTACCATGCAAAAGTATGTAGATCCAGGAAGTCCAATTTTCAAGACACATATAAATGGGATAGAAATTCCAAACACATTGATTGACTTAGGGGTTGCTATCAACATTATGAGTAGACAGACTATGGACCAGCTAAAACTTCCTAACCTTCTTTTTACACCTACTTTACTGCAACTTGCAGATCGATCCATTATTAAACCGGATGGTGTATTAGAAGATATTTCAGTCTCCTTAGATTCTTGGGAATATCCAGTAGATTTTATGATTTTGACTCCCAAGAGTAATCTAGGAGGGCACCCACTTATTTTAGGAAGACCTTGGCTAGCCACAGCTGATGCTTTTATTAGTTGTAGATATGGGGACATGTACATTTCTAATGGTAATTCGACAAAGAAATTCAATTTGTATCCTCCGGCAAGAGCAATCACAGAAGTAGGAGACAATGAATGGGTTGATGATGAGGACACTATACAACCTGTCTTTACCATTTCTGAAATCAGTGAGGATAGTCAAATTCTGAACACATTAGAAAATTTTGAGACATCTTCAGAATATGACCCCACACAATTTCAGTTGGAATCTGACATAGAATATTTATCATCAAGACAAATGTCTTTTTACTCTATGGAAGAGTTTGGTAATTCTGCTATTGAGATTTTTCCAGAAAAGACATTGAATATCAACAAACATCTGGAGAAGTCACAACAAGAAGAACTAACCAGAATCTTGCAAAAACATTCTACTGCATTTGCATGGGAGTATACTGACATGAAGGGTATTGATCCTAATACTTGCATCCATCATATCTATATTGATGAAAACGATAGACCAATCAGACAACCTCAAAGAAGGATGAATCCAAATCTTAGGGAAATAGTGAAAGAAGAGCTCCAAAAACTTCTCAATGTAAACTTCATTTATCCAATTTCAGATAGCCGATGGGTTTCTCCTTTGGTTATAGTACCTAAAAAGAATGGTAAATGGAGGTTATGCATTGATTACAGGGAATTGAACAAAGCAACTTTGAAGGATCACTTTCCTTTGCCTTTTATCGATCAGGTATTAGACACATTAGCAGGTAAAAAGTACTTTTCATTTTTGGATGGTTTTAGTGGCTATAATCAAATTCAGGTAGCACCTGAAGATCAAAATAAGACCACATTTACTTGTCCATGGGGAACTTTTGCCTACCGAGTGCTTCCTTTTGGGTTATGTAATGCACCAGCAACATTCCAAAGAGCAGTACTAGGAATTTTTTCTGATCTAATTCATGATTGTGTAGAGGTTTATATGGATGATTTTACGGTTTATGGTAATTCATTTGAAGAGGCATTAGAAAATTTGGAAAAAGTTCTTATAAGATGTAAAGAAACAAACCTTTCATTAAGCCATGAAAAATGCTTTATGATGTTTATTGAAGGGATTGTTTTAGGACATCATATTTCGGGAGATGGGATTAAGGTTGATAGATCAAAAGTTGAAGTCATCTCCAAGTTGCCTATTCCAAATTGTCAAAGAGATGTTAGAAGTTTTCTAGGATTTACTGGTTACTATAGAAGATTTATAGAAAACTTCACTAAAATAGCATCTCCACTCTTCAAGTTTCTTACAAAAGACTGTGAATTTAAATGGGATCCTGATTGTCAATCAGCTTTTGAAACTTTGAAAACAAGAATATCTGAAGCACCTATCTTGAGAGGACCAAATTGGAAACTTCCTTTCCATATTTCTACAGATGCTTCAGATATAGCTCTTGGAGCTGTGTTGGGTCAAAAAGATTTAATTCCTTATGCCATTTATTACACCAGTAAAAATTTGACTCCCACAGAGTTGAACTATACTGTGACTGAAAAAGAGTTTTTAGCTATTGTTCATGCAATTAATAAGTTTAGACATTACATAACGGGCTATGAAACTTTTATTCATACTGACCATTCTGCAATTAGATATTTAATGAACAAACCTGTTACTAATGGCAGAGTGACAAGATGGCTTTTACTTTTGCAAGAATTCAATATTACTGTGTTGGATAGACCAGGAAAACAAAATACAGTAGTTGATTTCTTGTCTAGGATTCAGAATACTAAAGAAGATTCTCCTGTAGAAGATAAGTTTCCTGATGAATATTTGTTTGCAGTAACTATTAAGACCCCTTGGTATGCAAATATTGCTAACTATTTGGTTACAGGGAAACTACCTTCACATTTATTTCCAAGAGAAAAACGAAAAATTATTCAGGAGAGTTCAAAATATTCATGGATTTCTAACGAATTGTTTAAACAGGGCCAGATCTTGTGATCAGAAGATGTGTCAGGGAAGATGAAATGCCTGATATTCTTAAGGCATGTCATGATGAACCATGCGGCGGACACTTTGCAGACAAAAGGACGGCTTATAAAATCCTCTCTTTAGGATATTATTGGCCTTCCCTCTTCAAAGATGCAAAACAATATGTCAAAAGGTGTGACAGCTGCCAAAGAGTAAGGAAACCTACCCTTTCAAATGAAATGCCATTGCAACCACAGGTACTCATCGAACCCTTTGAAAAATGGGCTTTAGATTTCATTGGACCTATTAATCCACCATCTAAGCAAAAGAAGTATATATTGGTTTGTACTGATTATGTTACTAAATGGGTAGAAGCCAAAGCATTAGTATCTGCTACTGAAAATTCAGTGTTCATTTTCTTTATGAGGATATTTTTACTCGCTTTGGTGTTCCAAGAGAAATTGTGACAGATCAAGGAAGCCAATTCACATCCAACTTGGTGGAGAAATTGATGGAAGAATACAAAATCAAGCACAGAAGATCTACTCCTTACCATCCACAAGCAAATGGTCAAGTGGAGTCCACAAACAAAGTTCTTGAAAATATCATCACCAAAACTGTTCATCTACATAGGAGAGATTGGGCAGAAAGGCTTCCAGAAGCCTTGTGGGCCTACAGAACTACATGGAGGAATACAACAGGACATTCTCCCTATGAACTTGTTTATGGGAAAGAAGTCTTGCTCCCCATTGAGTTCCAAGTCAAGACCTTCAAGATAGCAGTTCGGTTGGGGATGGACTTATCAGAAGCCCAAAAGCATAGAATGGAGCAGTTGAATGAGCTAGATGAGATCAGACAAGAAGCAATTCTAAGAACTGATCTAGTTCAATATCAAAGAGCTAAATGGCATGACAAGTATATCAAAGAGAAGAATTTTCAAGAAGGAGATTGGGCATTGTTATTTGATTCCAAGTTTAAAGATTTTCAAGGAAAATTTCAGACTCATTGGCTTGGGCCATATGAGATTGACAAGATCTTTAGCAATGGAGCGGTAAGAATCAAGACCATTGATGAGTTTCAAAATCCTCTTATTGTGAATGGCCATAGATTGAAAGTTTATCATAAGCCACTCTCAAAAGAGGATTTTGTCAAAATGTTTCAAGAAATTTCTGCAATCAGGCTGGTACAGAAGAATTCTTCTTCTCCACCAACCTAGTTCTTTTGATCTTTTCAGTTAAAAAAAATAAAAATAAAAAAATAAAAATAAAAAATAATGGTATAAGCCTGAAAACCAATCATTGATTGGCAGTCTTATACAGAAAATATAGAGTGAAAATCAGGAACACCTGACACTCTATATTTTCCAAAAAAAAAAAAAAAAAAATCTCTCTTTCATTTCACAAGCTTTGTCACCACCCACTCCATTTCATTCCACTTCATTCCATTTCATTTCATTTCATTTCACTTCATTCCACTTTATTTCATTCCATTCCATCAATAAAAATATTTTTCATGACCATTTCCATCTGGTCATTTGTCATTTGTTCATTTCCATTCCTCCAAGTAATAGCTGTGTCAGTTTCCGCAGCTGACATCTGTTTCCGCAGCTGACTCCAGTTTCCGCAGCCAGAAGCAGATTCCGCAGCTACTACTCTGTTTTCAAAGAGAATGAACAGTCAGATGTTATTTCCATAATTATGAAATAAAATGCAGGTGAGAGGATCAATGGAGCATTCAAGACACCAATGAAGATCAATCAGTTGAAGACCAAGGGCAAAGGCAAAGATTCCAAAGGTATGAATAAAATTTATTTCAAATAGCATTGAAAAACACATTTTTATATAGTTTTGAACCATGAGCTCTATCCATTACGCACAATGATTATATTGACAGTTCCGTAACCTTTCACGATCTCCATATTATCCTCTTGCATTCATTCACAAACGGTTTTATCATTGAAATTCCGATTTTCACTCATGTTCCAATATCCCCCCGGAGATAATGAGACGTATTTGATTTGACCAAGGACTCTTACAGCCGCATAAATTCATAACCGTTGATTGAAACGTGTTCATATTTATTACACAGCCACCAAAATTCAAAACGCTGCCGAATGTATTATACTTTGTTAATCTCTTTGTTGTGTCTCTGCCGTGTTTGCGAAACCCCACTTTGCTCATTCTCACTCCCGGATATTTACCCACTGTCTCATTCCATTTCGTTCCTTTTGCTCATTCTCACTTCCGGATATCTACCCACAGTCTCACTCCATTCCGTTTATGGTGCTCATTCCCATTTTATGATACATCCCCACAGCCATTGTGCTCGTTCCTGTGCATTCAACCATTCTATTTCCATTTGAAACCCTCACGAAGGCAAATTTGTGAAGAACAGAAAAGTGAAATGGGTAAATTATTAAGAGCAGAGCCGGAAGGACCAAAGTTTATAGAGGGATATCCGCAAGCAAAAGAGATATTGAAGAAAGCAAAATGGCTGCGTTTTATTCAGAAATTCAGAGGTTATCACAAAGAAGTTACGAAAGCATTTGCAAGGTCGTTTGATGGCTCGGAAGCAGAGATTGGAGACCTCAAGTTTGCGGTCAATGAAGCATCTATATCAACAGCCACGGAACTTCTTCAGGAGGGAGAGCGTTGGTTCAAAAATAAAAGCATCAGTGATGAGGCATGGAGAACAATCTTACGAAACCAAGGTATGGATATAACTGTTTTTAAAAGAGGAATTCATGTGCATGCATTGAAAGAAGAATGGGCCACTTTATTGCTAGTTGTTCAGAAATTCATTACATGTGAAGGCCGTTTTGGGTCCATGTACATGTACCATACCAGGCTATTGATGAATTTTCTAGAAAATCAAACTCTCAATCTCCCATATTTTCTATTCAATAGCTTGAAGAAAATGGCTGTGACTGTTCAAAAACACTTAGGAGATGTAGAGCCCCATCTATATCACCACGGCCTTATAAAAATTTTGATTGAAAAGGAGTTAAAGGAAAGAAAAGACACATGGGAACAATTTCTAGTTAGAAATTTCTTTGAGGAACCTCAGGAAATTCCTGAAGGTAGTTCAACAAGAAGGAGTAGAAGAAAAAGAATAAATGTTGAAACCCAAATTACTCCTACTCGGGAAATTCCTGCAGCTAGCACAGCAAGAAGAAGTAGGAGGAAAAGAATAATTGATGAAATCCAAAATACTCCTACTACTACTATGGAAAGAACTGATAGGGAAGAGAGACTGGTAAAAAGGAAGAAGAAGGAAATCAAGGGTAAGAAGCCAATGACACCAAAAGAGAAAGAAACTATTGAGGCTGTACATAAAACTCCTTCTTCTGAAGAAGAAGATCATCAAATGCTATCTGAAAGATTAATCTATCTTCAAAAACAGTCATCTATATCCAAGAAGGAAGAGAAAGGAAAACAAAAACAAAAGGGTAGTGTACCACAGCGTGTGAGGAGAAGCAGCAGACTTAAGGGGAAATTGAGAAAAACGCAAATTAAGGGTCCTCATTTCATTGATTTGGGTGAGGAGACATCTGAACAGTCCCCAACTGACCATAGTCCATCTCAGTCAGTTAGTGAACCTGGTTCATTTCATTCCCAATCAGACAATGAGCATACTCCATCTTATTCTCAGCAAAATATTGATGTAAGCCCTCCTCGGCCGGATTTTGAACATAACTCTCCTTTACAACATTTTGGGGACAGCCCAATAAAAATGACACCTGAAATAGACCCCAAGCAGCAGGAGGTATATGACTATATAGAATCTTTGGAAAAGGCAGCCACAGGTCCAAGTACTTCTTCCATTCAGCCTCATACATTGCAAGATGATTTAGTTCAATCATTAAAACAGGAAATTTTTGAGCTGGAGCTTTTAAATAGGCACATCAAAAATGAAAATGAAACATTGAAAGAACAAGGCAAGCTGGACAAGATCATCCATGATAATACTATGTTACATTTGGGAATATGGCAAAAGAAAAATAAGAAATTGAAAAGGAAATGCCATAAATTGAGCAGAGCACTTGTGAATATCAAATTTAGGTGCTTAATGAAGAAACCCAGAATGATGGCAGTACCAAAGAAGAAGAGAAGGGGATTGGATGTGCTGGCTGAAGTATCAAGGCACATGAACTGAAAAAAGAGTATCAAAATTTTGGTTGCATGAGGACATGCAACACCTTCACAGTGGGGGTATGTTGAGTCCCAAATTTGCATCTTTTCCATACATTTTTCCATACCTTTTTCACTCACCTAAACCTCCCAGATTGTCAATATCATGTGCAAAAGAGCATCTAACATGGTTTTTAATTATATTTTTGTATTTGCTATTTGATCTAGATTTTGTTCATTCAGCTGCGGAATCTTGCCACTTTCCGCAGCTGCTGCAACTTTCCGCAGCTATTTTGTGAAACTCTATGCTACAGGTGTCTACAAGGGAAACGAGCCACATGGGCAGGTCAGGAATGACGTGGACATGGTTCGTGTCCTATTGATTCAAGCAAACTCGTCCAAAGAAGCCGCGGTCAAAGGCGTCCACATGGAAGTCAACCATGGAGTTTCATGTCGGCCGGACTCTGTTTCGTGTCACATGAAGACCCATACGGCCGTTTCTAAGCCTGCGGAGGTTAAATCGACATCTGTACAGGGTTCTAGAGTCGAATTCAAGCATCCACCTCTCGTAGATTTACTTTCCAACACGGTCATGCTCCTATATCCGTGGACGTAGTGGTCTACGTGCTCTCCACTAGCATGAACTTTAGGAAACAATTATAGTTTTTTGTTATATATAATGCGTTTGCATACGCATATGAAGTTAGTCGATATTAGTGAATGTAGTCTCTGTTATCTTTTGATTAGTCTGCTCTGTAGTGATTACGCTGCACTTGTGCCGTAACATTACCATTCTGTAATGACTGCTTTTTAATATGAGAAGACTTTGTTTTTCAACTTAATTCGTATTTGAGGATCTTTGCCAAGGCTGGAGTAGAGGGCCCCTGCTCAGCTAAGGTTTTGTGCATTAGTGTATAATTTTAATTTCATTTCATTGTGTCATAATCCACTCATATGTTCATATATTGCATTTGTTTCATTTCTGTTTATAAAATTCCATAATTTCCATTTCATTTCTGTCTTTTATGTTTTATGTTGATAATCACTGATCAGTGTTCTTGTTTCAGGTTATAGATAGGCAGCCCGGGCATTTTCATAGCTTTTTGACTAGTGACATGGAACTAACATTGTTCTGCTGCTAATTTGATTTTCATAGCTTTTGTTTAATTTCAGTATTGCTTATCTGCTTCAGTAGTTAAATTTAGATATACTAATTTGCTCATAGCATCTTCAGTTGCCTCCGAAAGCCACAGCTGGACTGATGGTGAGGGATTGTATTATGAAATGTGTAGTTTAGTATTAGTTTCTTTTCTGCAAATTTAGATATATTAAGCTGCTCATAGCATCTTCGGTTGCCTCCGAAAGCCACAGCTGGACTGATGGTGAGGGATTGTATTATGAAATGTGTAGTTTAGTATTAGTTTCTTTTCTGCAAATTTAGATATATTAAATCATGCATGACATCTTCGGTTGCCTCCGAAAGCCACAGCTGGACTGATGGCGAGGGATTGAATCATGAGTGTATGGTTTAGTATTATTTTACTTTCTGCAAATTAAATATCAGTTACACAAGTTGTTTATGATTACTTCCGAAAATCATAGCTGGTCTAATGATGAAGGGTCAGAAAATGAATTGATGTAATCTGATTTAGATTTATTTTGTTGCAATTTTGAATTTCCTTAAGCATAGTTCTTTTGTGTTTAGTTGGCAGCAATAATAGTTTAGTTTTCATGCTCACTAGTTTACTGTTTTGATTTATTAGATTAGCAGCACCTTTTCATTTCAGCAGTACATTTTCATTTTCTTTCAAGTCTTGTCATTGTAAATTTCAATTTTCTTTTTAAAGTTTC